>CM052339.1:8974767-8985227 GCA_028455595.1 Lasioglossum vierecki | reverse complement strand
CGACAACGACTTTAACCGACAACGACTTTAACCGACAACGACTTTAACCGACAACGACTTTAACCGACAACGACTTTAACCAACATCGATTTTAGATCAATATCGTCAAAGTCGTTGTCGGTTAAAGTCGTTGTCGGTCAAAGACTTGATTTCATAAAAACCGAGTTCCCTTGTTCCATTCGTACACCATAAAATAACATTCAATGAAGAAATATCTGAAAATTCGAAGTAAACGATTATCTTGTCCGAGATCGAAATAATTGAAAGTTTCGCAAATGTTGCGCGCGTAATTGCAACATGATCGTGCAATCTGCATCGGGCTGGGTCGGGCTGGTACCGGGCGAAGTCCGAAATTAATTTTCCCGCTGACCCGCGACATTTCGTGGCAACTGTAACTCACTTTCGAAAGAGCTGTTTCGCGAGCTGGCCAATTACACCGCGGTTTCATCTTGGGTGGCTCTCGTTTGGGACTCCGGTTTTCGGTTGTCCTCCGGTTCGTTCGTTCTCCAGTTTTAGCAGCGAGGTACCCTTCCGGTATCGGGGCCCGGAGAGACCCACGACGGAACACGAGGCCCCCGAAAAAGAAGGGGGCAACGGGGATCTCTTTCTCTCTGCGGAGCATAAACTCGCGGCGCACGATAAGTTCGCATGTAATACCACTAGTCCCCGGACAACTCTATCAGCGTGTATGTGCAGGATCGGCAGAGGGACATCTGGGAGGCATGCCTTAATTGACCGCTCGGAATATTGACGAGATCCCAGAGACGGATTGAGACGTTGAATTTCCGAGAGACGTTCGCCTTTTTTTGCCAACCATGAAATATGACCGTTCAATATGCTAGGCAGATATTTATGTACTCGTGGGATTGCGCCCGATCCAACGATCCTCCGGAGATCCGAACAGGCCCCGGTCAGCCGAGAACGTTCTTTTCATTTTTTTTTACCCTCGTTCTTCTTTCTTAGCCGCCCTCGAACTGAATTCCTCGGTGGATGCCTCATTGTTTGTCTCCTTCCTCCGGGAAACGTTTTAACGAAGACGAGGTTTCATCCCTGACGATGAAACACGTATTTTCGTGATTTCGATATGTCCATTTCCTCGGATTATTTGAAATATTAGTTTATCGTTATGTCGTATATGGCTTTTAAATTTTTCTTGGAAACGGTATAAGTCTAGTTGTCATTATCATGTTGAAAAGTATCTGACAAGTTATATTCCTCTATATTCCTCAGTTTTCTATTTCGTCCCTTGTCAAGGAATAAATGAAATAGAATTTGGATGCACACCTCATTCTATACAAATTCTGTGGACGAGTGTGCAGAAACGAATCAATCGATTCGATACTTTTAAGAAGAGTAAGTTCAATTTGAAACAGCAAAAAAGTTAGAGGATTTTAGAGAAACATTATTTTCTAACCATCAGATTAGTTTTATCATCACTTTATAAAATTAACAAGAATGTGTCGTTCTGTTAAATGCCCACAGAAATAAATTTGTTGAATAATAATTCCTCGTGGATACTCGTTCATTCAGAAGAAAAGTGACGTGAGTCGCTTATCATCAAGTTAGAAGTATAAAATAATGCATTTATGGTTTATAAAAATCTTCAGAGGAGGATAGAATATAAAATTTGGCAGGATTTTGTACAATTTTTTAAAAAGGATGTTCCCATCAAAAATAGAATTTTAATTCATTTCACTTTCTTAAAATTTATACGAAAATTGGAAAATGCTTAAAGATTCGCAGTCTATAGATTGTAGAAATATATTTTGAGTTGTGTCTCTCTTTCCCATCAAAAATAGAATTTTAATTCATATCACTTTCTTAAAATTTATACGAAAATTGGAAAACGCGTAAACATTAGCAGTCTGTATTTTGTAAAAATATATTTTGAGTTGTCTCTCTTTCCCATCAAAAATAGAATTTTAATTCATATCACTTTCTTAAAATTTATACGAAAATTGAAAAACGCGTAAACATTAGCAGTCTGTATTTTGTAAAAATATATTTTGAGTTGTCTCTTTTCTTTCGAATGAACGAATGTTAGAAACATATCAGGACTGTTCCAACGACTGAATAGTTATCGAACGAAGTATTTGGTACCGACGGAAGGGTGAAACGCGTTGCAGTGTTTCGTAATAGTACGCCAGAGAGAGTCTCCTAAGAAAGTCGGACGTGTTTACAAGGTATTCTTAGTACGTACACCGCGTTCCGAGGGATGTTGTTCAACTGGCTGTTGCGCGTATCCATTTCCCTAGGCTTGCTCAACCTCTTTATGGCTCTTCTCGATTTGCGATCGATGAAAAATCCACCCACTCTTTCTCGCCTCTTACCCTCGTCCACCCACATTTCGTTCCTAGACCTGCCAGTGTCTATCCAGGGAACGACTGCTGTTCACCATCCATCAAGCTAGTCGGGCAACTGCGAAAGAACCTGAAACTCGGATTGACTTTACGAAAGACCTTTTCAACCGACTCCGGTGAAAGATCTATTCTCTGGAAGAATCCATATTCACGGAATACTCGGAGGCACCGGTGAATCGTTTCGTCTTCCTCGTATTTGTTTGAGCGTCGGTCATCTGCAACGGAGGTCGACTCGACTATTGTTGAAAAGTTTTCGAATTGCAGCTTCTATCTTGATTGATAGAGGTCGCATCAATGGAGGGACTTTGCACATTTCTATAAATGTTTAACGGACCAGTAGATCCACTAGAATGTTACACATTTGTTACTTTCATGTTTCATTTTCATTTATATTTTATTTTTATTTATATGTTCATGTTTTAGTTCCATTTATATTTTCATGTTTTATTTTCAACTGTATGTTCATGTTTTATTTTCATTTATGTTTTCATGTTTTGTTATCAATTATATTTTCATGTTTTATTTTCAATTATATGTGTTCGTGTTTTATTCTCATTTATGTTTTCATGTTTTATTTTCAATTATATGTTCATGTTTTATTTTCATTTATGGTGTCATGTTTTATCATTTATATTTTCATTTATATTTTATTTTCATTTATATGTTCATGTTTTAGTTTCATTTATATCTTCATGTTTTATTTTCAATTATATGTTCATGTTTCATTCTCATTTATGTTTTCATGTTTTGTTGTCATTTATATTTTCATGTCTTATTTTCATTTATATGTTCATGTCTTATTTACATGTATACTTTCATTTATATTTTCATGTTTTATTTTCACTTATATTTTCATATCTCTCAATAATGAATGAATTAGAATTATAAATGAAACACACACATCTTAATAGTGTGATTTCTAATTTACAAGAAGCATTAACGAAGTAACGAGCATTTACTGACGTCTTCCATCTTGTCTGTACTAGAGCAAACTATAATTGCCTGCTACAAATATAGAACGACTACAAAGACGCCCATTAAAAGAGAATATCTCGATAAAAATGGCGATTGTCCACGGTTCTCTAGAACCGAGATTCCCGGTTAGAACGATGCGAGCAACCTGTTCACGATTTCATTGAAATTTGCCGGTCACCTAACCGCGCACGTTGCATTAGCGCTTCGTGTAAGCAGACAAAAGCAGACAAAAGCAGACAAAAGCAGACAAAAGCATCCCCGGGTAACAGACAGCAGCAATTTCAGCCATTAACGCGGGAACAATGTCGTCCTCCGTCGAGATTCAACGAAAACGAAAAAAAAGAAACATTGACAAGCGACGCGTAACTAATATGCCGATTTCATCCATTAGGGGCACTAGTTGCTGATCAAAATCGCGGCATGGTACGTCAAGTATGCTCTTTACGCCCTTCGGGCAGATTGCCACAGTGGATCGAGCGAAAATAATTAATAAGGCTCGCTTCGTCCATTATACGGGCCAGCGGAATTCGGATTTAATTGATACCGATACCGCAAATCGATTTGCGCAACGGGCACGTGCGCCAGCTAATCCGCGATGCCGATTTCAATTAACCGATTCTTGGCGAGCAAGACACGGTTCTAATGATACAACGATCAATCAAGATTTAATCCTTTCCTGCATTTGTCCTCATTTTCGTCTCGAACAACTTCTTACCATATTTAATGGTAGATTGGAAAGATACTTATGGAGACAGATACATGGTACGAATTTCAAATAATTTTTCTGACAATTAACAATTTAAACTAGGAATTCAAAAATGTCCTATGAGCTTTCCACCCTGAATTCATTTTCAATTTTGTCCCTGACAACTTCTTATCATTTTTAATTGTTAAAAAGATACTTAAAAAGTCAGATCCACTATGGTTGTTAATTTGAAACAACTTTTCTGTCAGTTACACTGAAAATTAATATTCTAAAATATAATGCACGTTTAAACTAGCAATTTAAAAATGTCCTATGAGCTTTCCACCCTGAATTCATTTTCAATTTTGTCCCTGACAACTTCTTACCATTTATAATTGTTGAAAAGATACTTCAAAAGACAGATATACGATTGCTATTAATTTGAAACAATTTTTCTGTCAATTATACTGAAAATTAATATTCTAAAATATAATGCACGTTTAAACTGGCAATTTAAAAACAAATGCCACTGAATAAATTATGAGAAAACACTACCAACGAGTAGATTACTATGAATTTTTACAGACGTACTAATTTTTCTCACAAATATAGAAAATTTGTGATGCCTCTTCTAGGAATGAATAAGATCTCCAAGCGTTAGAAGCTGCTCGCATCTGTATTAATTCTCGATAAATTAAAAATTAAATTCCCGAACTGGTAGGAACAACGATAGCACTGTTCAATGGCTGCCGAACACGATATCGACTAAATAATAGAGAAGTAACGCACGGGTCGTGACGTTTATTACCACGGTGGAAATACCACGAACCTGTAATCGACGCGATTAAACTTTGAATGGCATTTATGCGATAGGCGGCTGAAACGTTCGATGGAGGCTGAAGTTTACCAGCGATTACCGCCGGCATTTATTGCGCCCGCGAAGCATTCGGTATTTCTGTCAAACGGTTCCGTACTCGTTGTTGCGGTTACTTACGAGTAACCGACTCGACCGGTTGCTCATCGGAGACACTCGCTCCGAGATAGTCTGAGGACCTGAGGGTTGATGAACGGTGTTAGACGTTACCGGGTTTTAACAAATGCAGCTGCAGTTCTTGTTACTGGAAAGTATACCGCTCCAACTCGGTGCAACAAACATCCGATCGTGGATGGAAACTTCAAATTCGAATTATTATTTTGATTTTATTTATTGTCGATCTAGATTTTTCGTCATGGTCCGAGGTGAAATGATGTAGGATTTAATTATTTAAATTAAATTTATTTAATTCACTCATTTCTTAACTCAGAAGATACTTGTCTTTTTCGATGATTATTTATGAAAGTACCATTGTGTGAATCTGCTTCAGCTACAGATTTATTAAGTTCATTACTTAATTCGACATTTTACAATTATTGTTCAATTATCGTGTTCGATCTCAGACGGAGATTTAAACAAGATAATTTTATTAATTGCATCTGTTTTAGTGCATTTTAATGTAAGCGTGGCTTTTAAAAATTTTTTTTATATATTTTCTTTTAAAGAGAAAATGTTAGAAGTTGTTTTTCACAACATTTTGTTGTAAAAAATGTGGAATATGGACACCAAACAGAGAGAGTTTAAAGGTAAAGAAAATCAACGACGATAAAAATTGACACAACAGCAAGTAGTACGTGGAAACTCGAAATATTTCGAAACGCACTTTAATGGGTAGGAGAATTGGAATGCTTCGAAGCGTCTCCGAGTAAATTGAAGTTGCCTCATGGTCCAGCATCCATTTTTTCGTAAGGACGTACGCCATCGCGATGAATTTCCGTTTTTCTCGGAAAGGATTCCTACAAAATTTCGCAATATCGCGTGTTGTTTTTTTTTCACTGTATCGCTCATTTGACGAGGCAGCCCCGGTGAAAATAGAGGGATCCGCACGTGGGAAATCGAATTTCTTGCCGGGGATAAACGGGCGTTTGCATCAATCCTGTGTTCTTGCGCAGCGAGACGCTCGCGTGTCCCGGCTACTTTAATTGCTCCGTAATCGTCTCCGTCGTTGAAAACCTCGCCGCTTGCATTCCTCCGGCTGGCAGACCGCGATGCGGTCGCGAGTATGCCCCCAACAAGGTCGACAGATGTCCTCGATGGCGGAAACGGAATTCCAGCGTCGAGGTTCGCGCGGTTTGCATTCAAACCTAGCTTTCAAGAATTCACACGATGCGGGGCGTTGGTTCTTGCCCTGGTCCAGAGTACCTGTCCAGGGCGGTGGTCCCTTTCCCGTTTTTGCCGGACGGCCCGGGAGCCTCAGACTTTCGCGAATCTCTCCGCCCCTAAACATTTGTAGAAATCATAATTTCGCCTCTAGAAATTTCTGCGCCACAATCCAGTGGCTGCGGTCAAACAATAATAAACGAACAGACGGGAAAGAAAGCGAGCTAATAAAAACGTGTTAAAATAAGGGCGGTTAATTTCAACCCTCCTAAAAAGTTTTTAAAAATTTCTAGAATATAAAATTTCATCGAATTTAGTACGATTTTTACCTTAACCAGGTATATATCCTGGGGGTGCTTTTTGCATTTTTGGCCCTAAAAGCAAACCCCTCGTGTGGGTACTCAAACTCCTTGGGGTGGTCTCAAGAGATACCCTGTGTAGGCCTTTTGTTGAAATTTTGGATTTTGAAAAAGTTAAATTTAGATATAATAGAAAGAGCTCTTCGTGGGCTGCAAAGGGATATTCCCATAGGTCTAGGGCGCATCCACAAGATTCTACGTCGAAAATTAGGTTTTGCGTAAGAGTAAAAAATTGACTTTTCACCCTAATAGTCCCTTTAGGGGTTGTAAAAATTATCCCTGAGAGAAGGAACTACAGTTATTATAGGTGTGCCTGCGTTTTTACCAAATGCACATTATTAAGTAATTGTGTACACTTTTGTTAGTTCCATAGTAAACTAGTTAATCTAGTTTATGTAATAATAGTAGGTCAATGTGTGGCACAACCACGAATAAAAAGAAAAATAACTTAAGAAAGTACAATTTTTACCACTTTCTTATAATTCGCGTACAAACATAAAAAATTGCATTGACATCCTCAATCTACTAATTCCTTACAGATATACAAGTAAGTTTTCTCTTTAGAAATTGGTCTCCGCAACTTCGTTAAAACAATAGAGCTGAATAAACCGTAAAGGACGATAAAAGAATTTTCATACTTATCCTTTATGCGAGCAAATTGTTTGTAAGACACGTTTCCTGAGAAAAAGCGAACGGTGCAGCGAACCAACCGATGAGAATAAGGTAGAAGGCCAGCAGCAGGTCGCGGAGATAGCAATCTGCTTGGGATTTGATTTCCCCAGGAAAAAAGTGCTTCTCCCGGGGGCGATTGGGTGGATCATAAATCGAGAACAGCGGGAAGGAATTGCGAACTGTTCGTGGGGCGTCTGGATCCCTGGATCGAACAATAGAGTCGGTGGAATAGGTGTTCTCCGGGTCGAAAGCTAATCTGTGGAGCAGCTGGTGGATCTGTGCGCGACGTTGTCTGCCGACTGCTTCTATCGCGGCGTGTCGAATGGGCCTAACGAGTCGATCCTATTTTTGCCCTGGTCGATCGAATCGAAGCTGGAGGCAGAACAGGGTCCCGGATAGGTTCGATCTTTCGGTGTCGATTCGTGGCGCACGATTCCGAGGCGTGCGCTACCTTAAATCCAGGTGAACGTCGTTGATAGCAGTACCGATCATCGGTAGATCGCCAGTCTGACAGGTGCATAATCACGGTAGAGTGGTTTGTGCAACAGCGTTTCGAGAGTATTTGCGCGAGGATAACGAGACGGACACGAACGCTTTAGACGATCACCTCGTGCTCTTCGATTCCGCGCAATTGTTATTGCGCATCGACCTACCTCCAGTGTTGGGCAAATTTTATTTTAAATAATAAATAAACGTGTGATTGTATTTGCAAATAATAACTGAACTTGTTATTTAAATTAAAGTGATTTAAATAATTCCATAAATAATCTATTTATTATTTGCAAATAAAAGTTTATTTGTTATTTGGATTGAGGTGGAAATCAATTAAATAGTTTTTGGTCTTCTCTTATTTCTTGTATTTTATATATATATATATATACAATGGACACGTGACGAAATTTGCTTTTCCAATTGATAATTTGCAGTACATGTTTGACTTTGAAACTACTCTTTCTTCGTTGTAAATAATCGGCCGATTCGGAGCTGATCCGAGCGCGTTTTTTTCTCTGCTATACCAACCTTTTTCAGGTATACCGCCAGTGTCGGGCTCGTCCGGAGGACGGATTATTGAAAGAAAATACAATTTAATTTATTATTTGTTAATACAAATAATAATTGAAAATTGTATTTGTAAATAACAATTGACTTTATTATTTTAAATAAATTTATTTAGATTTGCTCAAATAATAAATAATTATTTCTGCGTTTTCTTTGAATATCCAAATAACAAATAACTTGTTATTTAAATAAATTTATTGCCCAACACTGCCTACTTCCATAGAGCAAGAAAAAACCCTATCGATGAATGTAATTTTGAAATAGATTTATTGGGAATACCTCTCTGGTTAAACTGAATAGAATTTACATACCTGAACCTTTTTTTTTATTGCTCGGGGTTACAGAGTTTATTTAATGGTTTGATTGACGGTATGTCGTGCGTCGTCGGCCGGGCCGATCCCAGTTCGGGGGCAATCGTCGATCTTCGGTGACGATCGCCGATCTTCGGTGACAATCGATCGCAAGCGCCCCACCGCGGCTTCATAATATACACGAAAGTCAAAGTGAACACATGTACTTTTTGGTTATCTCCGAACCACTCGTTTGGTATTGACAACCGCGTCGGTTGTTAGTGAGACGCTGGAAGTGTACGACGAGGAGCAGAGACGTTACATAGTGTTGCATCATTCTTAATTGATGGATTAATTCTTTGCTGAAGTGCGTTGTAAATGAAGTGAAAATTTTTGAAGTGGAAAACTTTGTACGTGGGAACATTTTTACGCGTCCCCATACACAATTTTTGTTGCGCAGTGAATAGTCTGATGGATTAGCTGGCCGAGCGAAAAACAGACAGGTATGCAATTCAGTGTGTCGATATCAGTGTTTGTGTTTATGCTCTACTCTCATCTGTGATTTTTTAATGAAATTGTAACCGTTGCATTCGCCTTACTTTCGTAATTAAAATGATACCAAACATGATATGTTAAGAATTCGTATACTTCTATGGTAACTGTAAATTCCGAAAGTTTAATCGATTGTAACATGTAATTATCATCGTAATTTGGTATCATTTTAATTATAAAACGAGACGAACACAATCGTAAAAGTTTCGTTAATGAACTTCATAGAAGATACATATATTTTCTGTGATTTTTATTACTACATGTATTTGAACACAAAAAATATAATTTCGATAATTGCAAAATGAAAAACGAGGAACCGACCATTTGACCAAGGGTGGTACGTTTAGTCCTGACGTATAGATACGTATAAACGTACAAACGTTAAACATGATTAGACGAAACAAACGAGACTAATATAATTATTAAATTAATAATTATATTAAATTAAAAATATTATAATATTAAACATAACGAGACTATTTTAAGGTTTTGAAAGTCAAACTCCCGATGAATAGAACACGGTGCAATAATAAAAAAATTAAAACCTTCAAAACCTTAAAAAAGTCAATCAAGGTCAATTTTGCGGGAAGTTTTTTTAATAGATCTTCACCGATCATGAGGTGTAGAATCACGCTATGGTGGGCATGACATATAATTTTTATACACCCTGTATCTGAAAGAAATGAAACTAAAGCAGGCATCTTTTTATGCATCCGCGTATTTCGTTTCGTATAAAGTTACAAATTTGCATAATCGTCGCCGATCGTCTACGCGTCAATTGCACGATGGCTTCAGATCTCGTTTCACCGAATACTGTTCACGATAGCGGTTTCGTTTTCGTCGAATGCACGCGGAATCTCGGAATCGGTCCCGTTGTCGTCTCCGAGAAAGATAAAGAGAAGAAGAGAGATCGGAGTTTGCGTGTCATCCGGTCCGCTCGGTTCTCTTCGAAGGTGAACACGTTTGACATTTAACACGCGGCGGATCGAGCAGGCGCCTACAAAGGGAATCACTCTGGCGGATCCAGAACGCGAAGCCTCGCGATCGATCTATCCCGCGTGAATCGCGTATCCGGGCGTCGACCACCCCTGAAGGGACGTAGATCTTCCGGTGACTTCTCGGCCATCCGAGGAGGGAACCGACACGGCGATCGGTGTCGGGTTTCCTCGAGCGTATTAATGTGGAAGAGATCCAGGTGCCATGGATCGCGCACAACTCTTTTTACTGTTCGTAGACGCAAAAAAATTTCTATATTTATTTTTCGGTGGCTACTTAGTTTTTTGTTAAACGAAATTTAAATCCGAGGAGATAAGC
>CM052339.1:8955072-8974667 GCA_028455595.1 Lasioglossum vierecki | reverse complement strand
CGCGGCAATTACAGCCTCGGTAACATAACCTCTTCGATGAAATCGGGTAGCTTTATCACCGCGCAGACTTTTAAAAAGTTATTAGTACACACCTATGAAAAGGCAAAGGGTGAAGCTACCCTTAAAACGTGTTAGCAATTAAGTTTCAAGATAATATAACTGCCTCAGGGCATCAGGGTCTTGGCCGCTCTGCGTCATTACAGATGCGCTACTGTTTTAGCCGCGCATGCGCGAAAAACTATGGTTCCAATCGGAACAACACTATCCTAGGTAAATTCGAAACATTTGCGAAAAGCTCGTGGACCACAAATGTTTCAGTGTTCCATAATCATCGAACCAGCCGACACTAAAAAAATATCCTTCATTTCCATCAGCATGGAATCCACGAAAGCGTTGAGAAAAATATAATCTGGCTCGGTGGGTCGTAAACAGTCTTGTTCCGGAGCGGACAAAGAGTGCGCAGGCACCGGCGCGTCATACGCATTAATTCTCTCGCAACAGAGAGTCGAATAAAGCGGCAACAAAGCGTTTCTATACCCTTTATCGAAAGCCGAGCGTTGTCCGCCGGTGTCAGGAGTCAGGAGGCAGCGCTCGTAACGCTCGCACCCTGGCAAGAGGATGGCAAACTCGTGTTTACATCGTGACTTTTATTAGAGAATCAGTGTCTCGGTGCGGTACGACGAGGGAGAAAAGAAGAAGAGAGAGAGAGAGAGATGAAGAGCTTCACCTTCAAGGTGGAAGAAGTCCATTGTTCCTGGGCGTTCGGTCTCTCGCCTGGACCGGTGTTCCTAAATTATTGTTTCCCCTCGGAGCTTCCAGACCCGGTCGTCCCCCATGCCCCGAGCCCCCTCCCTCTTTCTCTCGTTGCTCGACGGCGTGGCGTCTTTTCTCGCCCAGCGATTTTTTTCCTGGGGCCCTGTGCCTCGGAAGGAACCGATCGGGACCCCGATGGTTATTTCGCGCGTTTACGATACCCGGTCTTTATTCCGTCGGTGATTCGGGGCACCAACGAGAGAGAGAGATCCCGATCGGCCGGGCCTGGGCCCAACGTCCAGGGCCCCCGGGGTAACCCTCTCCACGGACTTCGCCACGGCGAGCATCGATGTTTACGAGGCGAAATAAACGGCGATGCCGGCGCCGCCGACGCCGTCGCTCTGCCATCGGCGTGCGGTTATTTCGTATTACTTTAGCCCTTTAATGGCCTCCTAAAGTGCCGCATAAAAATCGACTTGCTCGTATCCTAGAAGGTGGTCGAGGGACCGCTCGGCACGGCGGACCCTTCGCTTCGCGGACGCACAACTCTTCGGGCCCACAAAAGAACTCTCGCCGCGGGATTTCAGTTTCGCGTCCGACCTCCTCCTCGTCGCGTCTCGTCCACCAGCGGCGCTCGCTCGGCTTTTTGTACACGGGTTCACTCATTGGCGAGTCCACGTGGCGATGGCTTCTTCCTCGACCATCGCGGATTCCCCGACGCAGACTGGCTTCCGTGTCACGATACATTATGCATGGCCGAGAAAGCGATCCATGGGTTCGTCCATCGCGGTGGATCTAGAATGCTGGAGATATTAGGTCGAACTAAATATTATCATTAACCCCTTGAACGGAAATGACGAGTCCAGCTCGTCATAAACTTTCCTGGACAAACCGACAATGACGAGCTGGACTCGCCAGAAATTATTGAGCTTTGATGCTTTTTATGAGAGCAGTATCTGTAAGTCATTAAATTAAATATTAAAATTAAAATCTTTAAAAATTAAAGATAATAAATTAAATCGACTGCCAGAGCAGTGCTGACTGAAAATAAATTGTCGTTCAAGGGGTTAACCCTTTACACTCGGAGCTATTTTACCTCGAAAATCAAACGTTTCTTCTGACCCAGAATATTCCCATTCTCTATGATTTTTTAAAATTTGGTAGATATGAAATTGATATATCTCCTGCAATACTTAAATGTTTAGTAATTGGTTATATACCGACGTATCTAATAATGTAAACAATATTTTTAATAATAGTACAGCAATTTTTAGTGGTGCCTCAGAGGCGCCCTCGAGTGCTAAGGGTTAACTATCGATTGCACGAGGTCCTTCTCGATTTTCAGTGATGTCGCGCACTGTAGGAAAGTAATTATATTTTGTTTTCTAGGGTTAGAAAAGATTGATGATTATGTAATTGATTAATAAGGCTGTGTTCTTTAATATTTAAATGTTAAATTTTATTTTTAAATTGAGCACGAGTGTATGCAATTATCTGATATAGTAATTTTGTAAATGAATTTGTATAAAGTAATTTTGAGAATTACCAAGTTAAATACTCGACGTTTTGATCTTCGTTTAGATCATTTTCAAGATTAATTGAATTTTTTAATTGAGCACGAATGTATGCAATTATCTGATATAGTAATTTTGCAAATGAATTTCTATAAAGCTATTTTGAAAATTACCAAGTTAAATACTCGACATTTTGATCTTCGTTTAGATCATTTTCAAGATTAATTGAATTTTTTAATTGAGCACGAATGTATGCAATTATCTGATATAGTAATTTTGCAAATGAATTTCTATAAAGCTATTTTGAAAATTACCAAGTTAAATACTCGACGTTTCGATCTTCATTTAGATCATTTTCAAGATTAATTAGAATTGCAACAAACGATAACGACCGATTGATTTTCATTTTATTAATATGAAATTGATATAATACTTCATGACTTCGTGCAATACTTAAATGTTTATAGTCATTCCTTAAATACTAACATATTTAAAAGAGCGACGTTAATGAAATCTTCAGAAATGACGAGTTCTTGAAGATATTAAAGCAGAGTAAGCGGACACTTTCCGCGTGGATATCCGCCCGAGAAACTTTCTTAGAAAACCCTTTAAATAATTGGCGAATTCGCGCCTGAACCCGTAATTGTTATCGCCATTGTCTTTCGGAAGCGTGCAGCCTTCGTAAATTTAGAAGAATTTTAATTCCGGCTTAGCGGTTCGCCCAGTAATTTTCGTAGCCCCGTTGTCGAAGATAATTGCCACGTTTCTACAGCCCTCCTAGCCACAGGGTAAAAAAATTGCCCGATGAATTTCATAGCGATCGCGGCGTGGAAGAGAAAACGTGTTGCCTCGCCGACCTCGACCGACACTTCTGGCCTGAACCACCACTTTCCTCTCGCTGTCTAAACGCCCATTCGGTTACTTCGCGAATATACTATTTCTTTTTATCATGGTCCAGCCGTAACTCTAATTCTCCGATGCGCCACGGGCCATCCTCGACGCGTCTCTAACTATCGCTTGGCGATTCAGTTACCTGGAAACCTTCTAAAACCCGAAATCTCGCAGCTTCGGCGTCATTACTTCGCCATTGTTTTCAGAATCCCTAATCTTCGACTGAAAATTCTGTCATTAACCCTCATATGCTCTTCAAAAACAGCTGCACAGAGGAGACTAGGATAACAATTCATCTATTTTTATTTTACACGTTAAATCGACACATCGTGTTTCATTTGTAGCGTCAGATTTTAAAGAAATACATCTCACGACGTAGACACAAAAGGATGAATAATTTTACAGTATGTGACAATATTGAAAGGGTGAATTTTCACCCTGAAAAGTAGATTATTGAAAGACATCAATGTATTAGTTTCAGTTTGATAGGATAATTAAAAGAAGAATGCAATTTTTATTTGACTCCTGTGTCCTGTGATCAATGCAAACATTTATTTATTTGCATAACAGATACTTGTTTAAAAATTGATCAAAATCGTTGCACCGAAAACATTGAGTCATAAGTATTAAATATTTACGATCGATACAATTATTTATTTAGTAAACATTTATTTAGTAATGATTTTCGTAATGATAGTAATTTTCAAGAGTACTTTGCTTAACACTAGAACTACCGAGCACTAAACGCAGTTGGCATACATTGCCTTCTAATAATGACAATAATTTATGTTATGGCGATATTTAAATATGTACTATAATAGAGAAGTTCACTAAAAAAAATTTCTCAAAGAAATATTTATACGTTTAATATTTCTAATCGAAAAAAGTTTGCACCAGTCATTTTGTCTGGTCTGGTAGTTCTAGTGTTAAACGCATTGCAGATATACTAGCGGAAAACGTGATAAAAATGGCCAATTGGGTGCCCGTTTATTACCACGTATTTTACAGCGAACGATAAAGACGGAAAAATGTCGCTGTTTCGGACCAGCAACGTGTGCAGTAATTTTTCATAAACTTAATAAGAAACCTGGGGCATCTGCCCTGAAGTTGAACGGAAAAGTTGATTTTAATGAAACGTTTCGAGTAAGAGTTAATTTCACGAGGTTGAACGTTAATCATCCTAGAGCGCGAAAGCGGGAAAAGTTCCGAGGAAACGTCGCTATAGAAGAAGAAGACGAAGAGAAGAAACATGATCGACACGTCCCCGGAGGGTTCGGAACGAGCGAGCCTCGCGCTCCTTCTTTCCCGTGAGTTTCCATCGCCATTTTGCTCGTCACGGAGCAAAGTGGAACGAGGCGCACACGTCCAAGTGGAATATAAAAGGGAAGAACGGGAGAAGGAACGATTCTGTTGTAAAATAGCGAGCGAACAGACGGACAGACGAGTCGAGGAGATGTATGAGAGGAGAGTTCAGACCGCTCTGCTGCGTTGCCTGAAAAGGAAACCGACGGCGCCTCCAGTTAGCGGAAGTCGCCCTCCGACTAGTTTTACACGTAGCCGCCGCCGCCGCCGATGCTGCCACGTCCCCCAAGCAACGTGAACAACCATGATCCCTGCCGAGTGACGTTATGTACGCGCAAACGCCGCTAATTAGTCCCTCGGTATGTGAAACACCGAGGAATTTTCGTAGAAACACGCGGATAATCGCCTCGGTACCCGTCCCCTTCGACCAGTCAAGACGAGAGACGCGTTTTTAAATTGTTCCACATGAAATCCTTGTTCATGTTCGAGCAGAAAATGCTTCGCTTCCTCCAGCCTTCCAAGCGCTGACATATTTCTTTCCGTAATAGATGTCTTCTGGTTCCTTTTGGAGCTGGAAAATTAAGGGGGTAGTCGCGGTTCCAATAGACATCTTTTGGGTCCTTTCGAAGCTGGAAAGTTAAGGGGGTAGTCACGTTTCCAATATACTTCTTCGGGGTCCTATGAGAGCTGGAAAATTAAGGGGGAAAATTAAGGAGGTAGTCGCGGTTCCAATAGACATCTTTTGGGTCCTTTCGAAGCTAGAAAGTTAAGGGGGTAGTCACGTTCCCAAAAGACATCTTATGGGTCCTTTCGAAGCTGGAAAGTTAAGGGGGTAGTCGCGTTTCCAATATACTTCTTTTGGGTCCTATGAGTGCTGGAGAATTAAGGGATGTAGTCGCGGTTCCAATAGACATCTTTTGGGTCCTTTCGAAGCTAGAAAGTTAAGGGGGTAGTCGCGTTTCCAATAGATATCTCTTGGGTCCTTTCGAAACTGGAAAATTAAGGTGGTAGTCGTATTTCCAATAGACATCTTCTGGGTCCTTTCAAAGCAGGAAAGTTAATTTTCCAGCTTCGAAAGGACCCATAAGATGTCTAATGGAAACGCGACTACATCCCTTAATTTTCCAGCTCTAATAGGACCCCGAAGAAGTATATTGGAAACGCGACTACCCCCTTAACTTTCCTGTTTTCAAAGGACCCAGAAGATGTCTATTGGAACCGCGACTACCCCCTTAATTTTCCAGCTCGCATAGGACCCCGAAGAAGTATATTGGAAACACGAAAACCCCCTTAACTTTCCAGCTTCCACAGGACCCGGAAGTAATCTATTGGAACCGCGACTACATCCCTTAATTTTCCAGCCCTTATAGGACCCCGAAGAATGTCCGAGTCCTATGAGAGCTAGAAAATTAAGGGATGTAGTCGCGTTTCCAATACACTTGTTTTGGATCCTTTCGAAGCTGGAAAATTAAGGTGGTAGTCGCGTTTCCAATATACTTCTTTTTGGGTCCTTTCGAAGTTGGAAAGTTAAAGGGGTAATCCCGATTCCCTTCTAATTTCTCGGTAATGCAAAGCTTCGATTTTACAGCCGTGAAAAGCGCTGGATAAAAAATAAGCTGGACCGCATTCGCCCCCAAATTTCCTATGTTTACGTTTACGAGGCGCAATTTACATTATTCGACAGCATCATTTGCATTATTCAGCATTAGAATTCGTATTATTCGAAAGACAGTTAAATATTGCCAAATAATGCAAATTATGCCTCATAAACTTCTGCACCCGTACAATCCCAAAAACGAACCCAGCCCCTTAACATTTCCTACAATTTCTCATAGAAAAGCTTCTTCAGTAGCTCAGAAAAAAATGAATGATCTCAAGTAAACATGCACGAAACATTTACATTTCTTAATACGTGATACATAATATTATTTCATACACTAAATTGCTATAAACTATATAGTATATAGATAATATAACTAGAAAGCCACACTTAAGTGGGTGTGAAAGCTTGGTCTCCAACTCTGGACGTAGAACCGATTTCAGCGAGAGGTGGTCGTTCGTCAAACAACCATTCCCACAAGATGACATATGGCGATACTAATACAGCAAGGAATTCGCAGGAGGAGCAACAAGACTGTTCGCGACAGGGTATCAAGGAGCCGAACGCCGACAAATTTAATAACCCTAATGAACTTTTTGCCGGTCGAGAGAGAGGGAGAGGAGCCATGCCTCGCAATCAGAGGTTAGGTTCCATTCCTCTCACAAGAAACGCGACTCTTTCTTACGTTACACGTCGATTAGGATATTAATCTTCGACCGGGTCGGACCGGTGTGCTCGCTGGGGGACCGATGCAACCCCGATGCAGATCCGAATGCACCGTCGATCCGCATTCTTGAAGTTCGTGGCGCCGCATTCTGCATTCGTCTTCCTCGACGGAAGACGAAGCATCTGGCTGGCAGAAAATACCAGGACCCGGTTCCTTGTCTTCGGCGTACTTCTTTTCCGTGGTCCTTTCTCCGCCGTTCGTCCTGGCGCAAGAAGGATGTCGTTGCGCAATTATTTTGCGCATGATTCCGATCGCTGGATCAGATTAAGACCGCCCTTCTCGACGGTGGAACGCAACGAGGACTTCGTTTGCGATCCGCCTTGTTACCCGGCAAAACCGGCCCCGAAAAGACGGGGTACGTGCGACTATGCGACCCCGACGGGCACCGACGACCCGCCTCGCCGGCACCGACGAAGACGTAAGCAAAGATGAAGAAGTCCGAATCGAGAGACGGGCCGCGATCCGACGACGTCTGTCGATCATCCCAGAAACGTTTTTGCACGAGGCGTGAGCCGCTCTCGACCAACTTACCCCTCTCGCCTCTCTTCCACCGGTGTTCCGGTTATTAGCAGAGTTATGAATGATATCGATAGTGGTCCGTTCGAGGGTGACGTCAATGATAATTGGCCCAATTACGTTTTTCGAGTGAATCGATTTCAGCCGTTCTTACTTTGTTTGTTTATACCGGCGGAGGGAATGAACTCGAAGTGGGAAGTTTGCGGTGGACTTCTCTTTCTCTCGATTTGAACGGGGATGGTGAGTTCGAGGAGTTTTAAAAATGAATTTTATTGGAGGAAATCTCGAAAGAGATTTATTTCAACGTTATACAGAGCTCATTGTAAGAATTAATAACTAATTTTTATACTGAATAAGAATATATTATACAGATATATCGACGTGTTCACCCTTTGCACTCGATAATAATTTTTATACCATTAAATTACTAAATGTGTTTAATATTTTAATATAGTACTGAAAGTATTGTACGGGCTTATTTATTTGTTTATAGTTTCTTTTGATGTGGTCACATTAACAGCTGGTATTGTGTGAGAGGTGTTATATTAGTTTTGTGTCGATAAAATTAAGAAAGTTGTACAGAATAATTATAGGAATATAATAAATATAGGAAAGTAGGATATGTAGGACATATAAGGAAATAGAAATATAGGAAATATAAGAAAATAGAAATATAGGAAATATAGGACAATAGGACAATGGGAAATATAGGAAAATCTAAAAATAAGAAAAATGAAGAAGAACCGAATAAAATAATTGTACTTGTGATGAATAATTTGGACTTATTCGCTAACTTTGAATATATTTTCTGTTACAGTCTGCATCGGGACCAATGGCCGCCTCTCCGTTCCGTCTAACAAGCAACACCACTACCGGAATCTTCGAGACCGGTACACCAACTGTACTTATGTCGACGGCAACCTGGAGATCACATGGCTCCAGAACGAGACCTTCGACCTCAGCTTCCTCCAGTATATTCGGGAGGTCACCGGCTACGTCCTCATCAGCCATGTGGACGTCCCGAAGATCGTTCTGCCGCGGCTGCAGATCATACGCGGCCGAACACTCTTCAAGCTCAACATTCACGACATCGAATTCGCTCTTTTCGTCACGATGTGTCAGATGCAGAACTTGGAGTTGCCGGCCCTCAGAGGTAATTTTCCGACAGCTTTCCACTCACCTGAACAAACAAGTTTTCATTATAATTGACTTTGATAGAATTCTGAAAGATTTGTTGAGTCTTTTTATTCGTGTTGAGAAACACATGATTGAAATACATATTTCATATAGTTGGGAGATTAAATAAATATTTCAAATAGTATTTCCACTAATACAAGAATAAATAGATATTTCAAATTATTCAAAATAACATAGTTTTGGAAATAATCTTTGCAAATATGTTTAGTTTTTATTTCAAATACTATTTTACCCAGACTTGAGAAAGTCGAGGAGTACACTCGTCATTGGGAGATTAAATAAATATTTCAAATAGTATTTCCACTAATACAAGAATAAATAGATATTTCAAATTATTCAAAATAACATAGTTTTGGAAATAATCTCTGCAAATATGTTTAGTTTTTATTTCAAATACTATTTTACCCAGACTTGAGGGGTCGAGGAGTACACAGTATTACTTCATCCATTTCAGGATGGTTCTCCAAATGGAGTCATCGTGGTCCAATTTCACAATTATTAATCATTACTTCGTCTCACTGGATACGATAAGAAAATGAACGGTTCTAGATGAAGTATAATTAAAAATTTAAGAAAATCAATAGGCCTACAAAATAAAAATTTTTTACCTGAATTGCAACAAGCTGACTTGAAGTAGAAATTTATTTTTCCTCTTAATATGTTTGATAGGTTGAAAGTAATGTAACAGTATATTTAAATTCTTCTAACATGTTTAAAATTCTAAATTACACCTATCCATTATTGTTATAAATGCATAAGATCTCCGCTGTCCACGGTACATTTTTTAACGATGTAATAAATACTGTGACCTCCACTTAAAAATTGATTTTTCTAAACTATACAAACGTTGTCAAGATGGCGTGTATCTAAAGTAAATTGGTTGGTTCGCAGACATCCTCAACGGCAGCGTGGGCATGTACAACAATTACAACCTCTGCCATATCCACACGATCAACTGGGAGGAAATAATCACCGGTCAGGGTGGAATATACTCGTACGTGTACAATTTCACATCGGTCGAGCGGGCTTGCCCGCCTTGCGACAAGAGCTGCGAGCAGGGCTGCTGGGGCGATGGGCCAGAGAACTGCCAGAGGTACTCGAAAATGAACTGTTCTCCCCAGTGTTGGCAGGGCAGGTGCTTCGGGCCCAATCCGCGGGAGTGTTGCCATCTTTTTTGCGCGGGTGGCTGCACGGGCCCGAAACAGAGCGACTGCCTCGCCTGCAAAAACTTCTTCGACGATGGTGTGTGCACACAGGAATGCCCTCCCATGCAAAAGTAAGTAGCTACCAGTCCTCGTCATTTAAGAACTTTATCGTATCCTCCCCACCGCACCCCTATCGCAGACACATTTGTATTTGCTACCCTTTCCTTGATTTTTTATTTTAGTTTTATATTGTACTTTAAAATATCTTTTGAAAAATCAATGCTCCTTCAATACTTCTATTAACCAGATATAAAGTAACTGCTAAGATTGAATTTTTGAAACAGAATGGAAGTGATGATGTACAAAGTTCCTCTCGCAAACAAATTTTTATTTGCCACCCTACCTTTGATTTTGTTATTTTAGTTTTATATTGTACTTTAAAATATCTTTTGAAAAATCAATGCTCCTTCAATACTTCTATTAACCAGATATAAAATAACTGCTAAGAATGAACTTTTATAACAGCATGAAAGTGTTGATGTAAAAAGTTAATTATTTCAAAAAATACATAGATACGTTTGTCGAAAGTATAAGGTCCTTTAAATAAATCTTTCAATTCTTGAGTACAAAAACGTGAAACGTCGATGCTGTTTCAGGTACAATCCAACGACGTATTCGTGGGAAGCTAATCCTAACGGAAAATATGCGTACGGTGCAACTTGCGTGCGAAAGTGTCCAGAGCACCTCCTGAAGGACAACGGCGCTTGCGTGAGGTCCTGTCCGCCGAAGAAGAAGGCTTTGAACGGAGAATGCGTGCCCTGCGACGGTCCCTGTCCAAAAACCTGCAAAGGCGTTGAAAAAGTGCACTCTGGGAACATCGACAGCTTCAAAGACTGCACGATCATCGAGGGATCGATCACCATCCTCGATCAAAGCTTTCAAGGTTTCCAAGACGTCTATCCAAACTTCAGCTTCGGTAAACGATACGAGAAGATGCATCCCGACAAACTCGAAGTCTTCAGCACGTTGAAAGAAATCACCGGGTTCCTGAACATCCAAGGCGATCACAAGGACTTCAAGAATCTCTCATACTTCCGGAATTTAGAGATGATCGGCGGAAGAACTCTCACGGAATATTTCGCTTCGTTGTATATCGTAAAAACATCGTTGGTCTCGTTCGGTCTCAGCTCTCTTAAAAAGATCTACTCGGGATCCATCGCCATCTTGGAGAACAAGAATCTCTGTTACGCGCAGAGCATCAACTGGACGAGGATCAAGAAGTCATTGGAACACGAGAGCTTGCTGTCGAATAATCGGAAGGAGACCGAATGCAGTAAGTGTTCTTCCAAATTTTCTGTTTTCTTGGTATCTGTAATCGTACCAGAAAGAAGAACATGTTTACTTATTTCTCGTTTTTTGCTACTTATGCAGAATAGTTTTATTTTACATAAAGATCCAATGTCTTCTTATTATTGTAAAAATATGTTAGGTGTTCAATCTGTATGTTGAACACGAACTAAATTCTATTTAATTCGTACTTGTAACCATACGAGAAAGAAGAACATGTTTACTTATTTCTTGTTCTTGCTACTTATGCAGAATAGTTTCATTTTACATAAAGATCCGCTGTCTTCTTATTATTGTAAAAATATGTTAAGTGTTCGTGCATTGAACGCAAATTAACCTACTCTGCTTTGTTTAATTCCAGTAAAAGATGGATTAGTGTGCGACGAGCAGTGTTCCGATGAGGGTTGTTGGGGACCCGGTCCGGCACAGTGTTTGTCCTGCAAGAACTTCATTCTAGGGAACGACTGTCTCCAAGATTGTACTGCGCCAGGGTAAATATAATCTCCAATCAAGTATCATATAACAACGAAAATCTACGAAATTCTTCAATAACGTGTGTCACTTTTTTCGTATTAAATTCGCCTACCTCAGATTCTGGAACGAAGGTAAACTCGCCTGGGGAAATATCTACGCTCTTCTCGCTTTGGATTAGGTTGGCAACTAAATTCGCGACCTTCCAAATACTTTGTACACCCACTGTAAATTTATTTGATGTAAAATTAATTTTACACATGAATTTATCTCGAGGAACATAAATATTTTCGATATTTCCATTACGCGGAAGGATTCAAGGAGGTATCGATAAATGTTAACGTTGTATAAATTAATGTACATTAATAATAATTAATGTCGCAATCTTGGTTGCCAATCTAATATGTCTGTAGCCTCGCACTGTTTTCGATCGCTAGACGCAAATAATCCAGCGACACGTTAACGAACGTTCCCCTCTTTTCCAGGATTTACCAGGCAGACCAGAAGACCTGTAAGCTGTGCCACGAGGAATGCGACGACACTTGCACCGGGCCGAACGCGGAGCACTGCACGAAATGCAAACATGCGCGAGACGGTCCATTCTGCGTGCCCGAGTGCCCGTCCTCGAAGTATAACGACAACGGCGTCTGCAAGGACTGTCACGGAAATTGCGTGGGTGGCTGCGAGGGACCCGAGAATAACATCGGCCCTAATGGATGCCACAGCTGCGATAAGGCGATCATGAACGGCAATGTACCTGAAGGCTGTTTGCAGAAAGGGGAATCGTGTCCCGACGGTGAGTGGCTCAGACTCCTCAAATATTTGATGCAACCACTTATTCAAATGGTGTTCCTGACTGGTCAGAAAAATCCATTTCTTTTATTTTCTCATATTTCACGATCTCTAAACTGCATTCCCAAAACAGACCTATGAATATCTTATCGAACTAGAGACGTAATTAGTAAAACTTTCCAAGTCTCAGTAAATAATGAGCATGTTTTTGTTGCAGGACACTACTACGAGTGGGTAAGTCCTCAAGAGCAAGGTCCTCTGGAGCCTCTAGCCGGGAAAGCCGTCTGTCGCAAGTGTCACCCTCGCTGCAAGAAATGCACTGGTTACGGGTTCCACGAGCACGTGTGCCAGGAGTGTACGAAATTCAAAAGAGGGGAACAGTGCGAGGACGAGTGTCCTGCGGATCATTTCGCTGATGCTGACACCCAGCTTTGCATACCGTGCTTCAGCGAATGCCGTGGCTGCTTCGGTCGAGGCCCTAATCAGTGCTACAAGTGTCGGAATTATAAGATTTATCTGGTAAGCGACGCGTCTATTGTGTGAATAGCTTAATTTCGATTGAATAGCTTTGTGTAGTCAATCAAAACGTATAGATCACTTAAAACCTTTCTGTATTTAACGTGGTTGCACAAATTCTCATTACAAGACTATAAATTAACAAGTAAAGAATGAACATTCAGAGAAATTCTGTAATATTTTTCAGAGGAATATTAACAAATTGTTAATTTATTTATATTTTCGTCTATTTATATTTTCTTTAACAGAAAATAGGCACCCAGTTGACTACATAGTAATACAACAGTATAACTTATTTCACGAAACTATAACACGAGGGACGGATGAAGGCTAAAGGTATTTCTCTAAACAGTTACTAATTTATTTTACCACTTTCCAGGAGGAAGACATAGACGGCAACGCGACGGCCTTCAACTGCACAGAGATATGCCCCCCCGAGTACCCTCATAAGATCTTCCCGGTGGACAACGAGCCCTATTGCTCCCTGGAAACACTAGGTCTCGGTTTCCAAGTGGACAACGAACTCCAGCCAGCAATCTTAGCAGGCGTGGTAGTGTTCATGCTAGTGTTCATCGTGGTGACCGCTTTGATCGTGTACTTCTGGCGCATTCGAGCGAAAGCGAAGGAGAACACGGTGAAGATGACGATGGCGCTAACAGGTTTGGATGACAACGAGCCTCTTCGACCAACCGGCGTTAAGCCTAATCTAGCGAAACTGCGAATCATCAAAGAAGAAGAGATGCGAAAGGGAGGGATTTTGGGTTACGGAGCATTCGGGAACGTCTACAAGGGTGTGTGGGTACCTGAAGGAGAGAACGTGAAGATACCGGTGGCTATAAAGGTTCTACACGATGGCACAGGAGCAAACACGTCGAAGGAGTTCCTGGACGAGGCGTACATCATGGCTAGCGTGGAACATCCGAACTTGCTTCAACTGTTGGCTGTCTGCATGACGTCGCAGATGATGCTCGTCACTCAACTGATGCCGCTGGGATGCCTGTTGGACTTTGTACGAACGTTTAAGGATAAAATCGGCTCGAAGGCTTTGTTAAATTGGTGCACGCAAATTGCTAGAGGCATGGCTTATTTGGAAGAGAGGAGATTGGTCCATCGAGATCTTGCGGCTAGGAACGTCCTCGTGCAGACACCCAACTGCGTCAAGATCACCGACTTCGGTCTAGCCAAGCTCTTGGATATCAACGAGGAACAGTACAAAGCTGCTGGTGGTAAGATGCCTATCAAGTGGCTAGCTCTCGAATGTATCCAGCACCGAGTGTTCACGCACAAGTCGGACGTCTGGGCCTTCGGCGTGACCATCTGGGAGGTTCTTACCTATGGTGGCAGACCCTACGAGAATGTGCCTGCCAGAAACGTGCCGGAGCTGTTGGAGAAGGGCGAGAGGCTACCGCAACCATCCATCTGCACGATCGACGTCTATATGATCATGATCAAGTGCTGGATGCTGGACGCTGAGTCCAGACCCAGCTTCAAGGAACTGGCGGAAGACTTTGCAAAGATGTCCAGAGATCCTGGTCGATACCTCGCGATCAAGGGTGACAAGTACATGAGACTACCTTCGTATACATTGCAGGTTAGTGACACTATATGTCGGTCTATTTGCAAACTGTTATTGCTAATATATTTAAATATTTTCTTGTCAGTTCTACATGTCGCAGATGTTTATGCAAAAATTGATTTCTTCTCTTAACGAGTTTGCTACATTTATAGCAGCATTATAACATTTTTAAATTGTTTGAATCTTTCACTTTTTTATATTTCGTCCAACCAATTTCTTCATAAATGCATTAAGATCCGCAGTCTAGTAATAAGAGGAAATAATTTGATATTCTGTCTTTGTAAAACCCGGTGTCGCGTAATTTCTAAAGTAGCATGTTTGAATTGTAGGACGAAAAGGAAATGATAAGGAATCTAGCATCGGACGGTCCAGAAGCGTTGGTGGACGCGGACGAGTACCTCCAGCCGAAATCTAGAGCCCCGATACCACCGGGACTTTCAACGTCGAACACTTCCGGTTCACCGCCGAACACACCAGTGAAAACCTGCTGGCCCAATGGTAAGCCTCTCGCTGCCGACTCTCCCACCCCTCAGAATCAACAGAACTGGGACAGAGAGTTGTTGAGGTACGGGGCGAATCATCGAAACGGAAATGCGACGCACGAGCCAGGTAATTCGGGGCAGCACGCGCATT
Organism: Lasioglossum vierecki; assembly: GCA_028455595.1. NCBI lineage: Eukaryota > Metazoa > Arthropoda > Insecta > Hymenoptera > Halictidae > Lasioglossum > Lasioglossum vierecki. Next base: position 8,959,687 of record CM052339.1, on the reverse strand, counting down.
TCGCACCACCGAACGGACACTGTGGACACCCCGTTGGATCAGACAGTTCCAGTTCGAGATACTGCTCGGACCCGTTGAAAATGATCAGCGCCAGAGGTAAGGGAATCCTCAATCTCTTTATAACGGAGAATAATAATAAGTTGGCACTCCTTGCACTAATCACATCAGCGTAGAGAAATGTACCAACTGATTCGTTACCATCTTCTTCAGATTGCGACGTAACAGACGATTGTTACGACGGCGACGTAAACTCCGTGCACCAGCAGGCTCAAGTAGGAAACCTGAAGCTAGACTTGCCATTAGACGAGGACGATTATTTAATGCCATCGCCGCAATTGCCAGCGAACACAACGCAGTACATGGATCTCATAGGGGACTCAAAGCCAGCAGGTAATTACAAACTTTGTCGTAAATTACCAGCAACACCGTTTCCAACCCTATCTACTGTTGGCTGACTTCTCTTTAATCTTATTCATAAACTCGACCAATTAGGTACATCTAATCGCATATAAATCTGAAGAGTATTCTCTTGCGTTGCTTGGCCTACTCTTTGTTGTTTCTTTTAAAAATGTTGTGTTGCTATTAAGGTTAACAATAATTCTCGTCTCTTCTCTCCAGATATGGAGCCGAAGCGACTCAACAACGGCTACCGGAAGTACCCCGAATTCCTGACCATTCCAGGGAAAACGTCCTTGGACAATCCCGAGTACATAATGTCCCAAGACGAGGGTCCATTAACCCCGCAAACGCTGGGCATTCCGACGCCGGACCTAGAGAAGGTCCTAACGAATGGAACGTTTGGATCGCAGGTCAGACAGAGGAGTTCGGAGGAGGAATCCGATCACGAGTACTATAACGACTTCGATCGTCTGGAACGGGAGTTGCAGCCGTTGAAGCCTCTCAGGAAGAATGAGACGACTGTCTGATTTGGAATCAGGTGATTTGGATTCCTAAGCGAAATGACTGTTTCCGTTGTTCCCAGTCGGAATCGTAGAACTGGCATCGTTCGGCCGGAACCGGATCGACTAGACTCTAGCTGGAAGGCTAGGAGCTAGGAAAACGTAGGCGACGGATTCGGCTCCTAGTGTGTAGGAAAACTCCAGAGTACTTAGAAAGGACACTTCGCCCGAGTGCCGTGTTTCGATTGTGATTAGACGTATAACGCAAGAACTGTGTGCTAACTTGCCGACAAATCCCCGGGGAAACGTGTCTCGTGCACAAGAAACTGTTGCGTACGCGCGTGACGAACAAGTAGTGCAAAGATAATCTTAATGTGCCATTCGCAGTGGCTTGTAAATAGAGTACTGTCTACCACTTGTTTAAGGAATATTCTAAGGAAACGACGTACAGTAAATTGGCATAAGCGATTGCCCACCCCCATAACTTTACCTGACACCGACGGTCCACGTTCGTGTCCGCGTCGACTCTTTCCCCGTGACGGATTCACGATTATGCCACCCGTAAGCTGATACATTTTGTTGCCTATTTGCACTCGAATGCATTGCAAATTGCCTTTACTGTCGCTTTTGGAAAGCTAGAATACTTAAAAGTTCTTTCAACTTTTATTATAACGCGATATTATTAAGGAGATGGACTCATTTCTAGGATTACAAGGGTGCTGGGTTCCCATTTCTCGATAGTACAAGGATGAGGGTTTTCAGTAGTCGAAAGAGCTAGGTAAAACGTAAATCTAGACCGCAATCGCCGTCAACATAATTCGGCAGCATGTAGCTATCATAATTTTACGAAAATTTTAGGTGCCCAGCTTTATACTTTCTGGACTGCAGTCCAGACTGATCTTTTATCTAACGCTTTCGATTACTGAAAAACCCCATCTTTGAATTATCGAGAAATTCCAATCCTGGAAACGATACTACCTCCTTAAGATAAATATACTAAATGTGAAATCTTAAACATTATTAAAATGTTTCGGCACTGATATTTGAAAATACTGAACTCATTTGAATGACTCGTGTCTACGAGGAAAGTTTAAAACTGTGTTCCAAGCTGCTCAGCCTACTCGTGAATACGACACTACTCTTTCCACGGTGGTTTACGCGAATTGCCGATTCTCTCGAAAGGAAAGAGCTATTCCAATTAGGCGAACGTGGACTGTCTCTTCCCCTCTCGTCTCGTTTTCTACGTTAAAATTCTGCACGCCGGGATCTCCCGTTCCACGCGATCCACCATGGATCATGAGATGTCAAAAATGGCACGCGGGGCCGTTTGGTAATCGCGGAAGTTACGTTGCAAATTTTCGAGCGCTCCAAGTGCGCAACATCTGCGCGGTTCGCCGTTGACTGTGATAAGAAACGTTCTACTATTTCTCGTGGACACTTCAAACATCTCAACCCGCTGTTCCAGCCTGTCGTGTTCTATCTCTCTCTCTCTATCTCTAGTATCGCAGTAAGTTACGACAGTGCGCGGCAACAATTGTTCTACTTTACTGCCCGAACGCGAGACGATCGTATCCCCAAAGGATCGCAACACGAGGATCACACGTGCCCCTAAACCAAGAAGACAAAAAAAACGAACAAGGTACCGTTTTCTCGTTTCGCGATTCCACTTAAACGTTTTACGACTCCCCATATATTTTTATATGCCATCGCCTCCACGAAAAGGGACCAATGAATTTGACCGTAGCACGGATGTATCTCGAATTTTATAGAAGATGAAACGCGTCTTGTAAATAGACTAGCGACCACTAGACCGTAAGGACTTTTACGAACGTAAAGAACGGAAAATGTACTTGAATAAGTTAAGCGAATCCGTGGCGTGTTCTTTTTTTATTTTGTTTTGTTTTATTGGAAAGAGGAAACGAACAAAAAAAAGACAACAATGGAAGAAAAAGCCGCGTGATCGATTAGGATTAGGACGTGCCATGTTGTGTACAGAGAACGCGCGATACAGAGAACACCGTTCTCACCTGTGTTCACCGGAAAAGAAACGGATCATCCCTGGCGTTGCGTTTCAGTTGTGAAAGATGTGCATCGGGCGTCTGCGAGATTGACGATCTCATTCACGGTAGTATACTCGGTGGACAAGATTAGATAGAAATTTACCAAGTCGTGGAATGATTGTGGTGAGTTGACGAGAAGGTCTCTGGCAGTAGTGTCGCCAGATGAGGGGAGGTTGCACGAATTTAGGGAAAAACGTCGTGGAAGTTAGGACCTGTGGACCTTCTCGTCAACTCGCCACAGCAGCTATTGCAGCTTTATGCAAATTTATGGTTCCGAATAATGTGAATTACGTTACGTATACGTAAAAATATTAATTTTGAGGGTGACTGCTGCCTAGATTGATCTTTACTATCACTAGTAATTCTCCTAATGCAATCGGCACAAAATGAAATGTTAATGGATAGATTTTTTTACTTTCACCCGTTCGCGAACTCGGAGTATCTTGTCCGCGATGTATAAAGAAACTTTTCGAATGAATAAAATTAACGTGCGGTTTGCTGTGATAAATGGAAAGAAAGGTTTTTAACGCGAAAATTGTTTTCTCTTCTATTACGTTTTGTTGTTTTAACGCGACCAGCTTACGTTTGCTGGTGGATGCGAGAACATGTCGCACGGATTTCCAATCTCGCCGCACGCGGAATGCAGAATCTTACTGTTAAGGGTCTAAGCAAAATACGTATCGTGTACATTGCGTCTGGTATTTTAAGTGTTACGAAATAGTTACGTTAGCGATTTCTCTCCTGTGTAATATATACGATCATACGTCGCGTCGCCGAGCGGATCAGCGTGTATCATTGTAGAAAAAAAACGTGTGCGCGCCTAATTCGAAGCTCTTTTAAGGATATAGAAGAATGAAAATCTTTGCGAAACCTTCCTGTCCGTATCTCCCTCTACCCCGTTTCAACCCACTGGTTCGACGATATTTTATTTCCTTTCTTTTCCGTTTGTAAACCGAGAAACTAGTATGAAGAGTATGCGTGTGAACTAGAAATTGTACAATACGTTTGATCGCCGGGATAATTAGCTGCGAGGAATTGCATTTGCCATTCGGTTGTGGACCTATAGAACTTATAAAACTTTATAATATCATTGTGTTATCGTAAAAAAATTATTGTAATAAAGAATCACCATCATTCTTACGCCGGGTTTTGTTCATTTTTTTTTCGATATTTTCAATGTAATATTAATTTTACGTGTTAATTAATTTTAAGTGTTAATTTTAATTTTAAGTGTTCGTACACTTTTTAAAAACGAATAACTTTCGAAATCGGAGTAAATAATTTTCGAAGAAAAAGTAAAGATCGCGATTTTTAAATCTTTTAATAAATAAACTAAAATAAATTTAAGTAAGTCATTGGTGGACCACCGTGTCTTCAATTCATATAACTAAATAAGCTAAACTAACTAAAATAAACAACCGGAGAAAATTAAAAAAGAAGATTAAATCTCGCTACAATTTTATTTATAATAATAAAGTATTACTCGCATAAAGAGATTCACCACCCCTAGCCGTTCAATAATTAACAATAACATCTTTTGCATAAATTTTTATTGTTAAACTTGCAATCAATACAATACATTATTAAAAAAAATATTTTTAGAAGACCATACAAAATTGTTCAACAATTAACAATAACATCTTCTGCATAAATTTT
>CM052339.1:8944026-8954972 GCA_028455595.1 Lasioglossum vierecki | reverse complement strand
AATTTTCGAGGTTTTCGTAAATTTTCTCGATTTTTAGATTTTGTATTAGGAGAACATGATATGCGAGGAGGTATCCGGATTTTCAGTAGTACAAGTCAACGTCAGGCCAGCCGATCGAAAAATTCGAAATTTCAGTAGTACAAGTCAACGACAAAGTTATACACTACATAATATTGGAAAATAAAAATTTTCTAGAGTCCAAGTCGCGCGCGCGCGGGGGTGCGGGAAAAATTGGTGGTCCAATAAGTAAATATATACGCAGACATATCTTTTTATTACATTGTCTTTATTTAGTCATTGTAGATTCATACATAAAACGTTCATACTATGAATACTTCAGAGAGGCTCGACACATTCCGTTAGTTTTCTACTGCGATACTGGTGAGCTATACAGCAATTATACGTATTATATGATTGGGCCCCTGCTATTCTGCTATGCTATGTCTTGCTTGTAATGCGGCAGCTGATAAATAAATGGATAAGCCTGCGAGCAGAAGAGACTATATGAGAACATATTAAATAATATTGGATGATTGCAAAAGTTTGTACCCTGTTTATTTCGGAACCTTTTTTTGAAATAAACATATATAAATTTTACGAAAAAGAAAATCCGGTTGTAAAATGTTTGGAGGCAATTCTAGAATTTTGTGCTAACTACATAATTGATTAATAAAATTTATTTTTTAATAAAAGAGCTCGCGTTTCTTTTTCAAGAAGAGTACAAACTACTTCAAACCATATCTAATATAATGAAAGTATAAGTATTTATTCGTGGCGCACAGGTTCGATCATTTATAACAAGCAAAGGAAAAAGGTGTTTCGTTTGCGTTTGAATCCTTGCCGCGAAATATAGACAATACCCGCTCATGCCATCTGGAGGCAAGCCCCACAGCTGCGATCTAGAAGGAGACAGAAGGAGAACATTATATATGCTATAAAATGAAACTAGGGTGCAGCACTATACTGAAGGCACCAAAATCCTGTACGCGAGCATTCTCATTCATTCTCAATTCCTCTAAAATGCTATAAACGGGAGATATATACAAGGTGTTACAAATGAATTTTTCAAAATTCATATGGCACATAGAGCATACACCATAGAGCGAACCGAATAAAAAGGGTTCATTAAACGTGAGATGAAATCTCTTTTCGAAATACAATAAATTTCTTCTGTTATGTTAGTATCGTACGATTTCGACTTACGTTTTCGTTAGATTGCCGGTGTAGGCAGAGATATTCCACACGTTCCAGATGCTCTTTTCATAAAATCTTTTGTTACGAAGTATCAGCGTAAATATTGAGCCAGTAGTTATTTATTAAAGCTCGTTTACGCGGTTTGACACATGTCCCATATGTGACAAACAAGTTTCGAATGGTTTCTTTTCAAACACCGTATATACAGATATTTTTACAGCATTAAACAAGGCCCGACGAATCAAGTCGAATATGTTTGGCCTATGTTTTCAAATAAGTTGCACATTAATATATAATTATAACAAACGTTACGTAATTATATTTTCCACGAAAATAAATGAAGTACGAACAGAAGTTATGTATCAGTCACCTTGAAATGTAACATTTTTTTTTAATTTACGAATCTCTGCCACAATATAAAATATGTTTCTATGCACGCAATAAAATCTCGAGTTATAAAAAGCATGTGTTCGCTGAAGATATTTTTAAATCAAATTCCAAGTTTCTCAATTGATTTTAAATGTTCGGAAGTTTACATAGTGCAGTCACTTCCGTTACCTTACAACATCAAAAACTATGTTTCTAACAAGTGATATTAGTTCCATGTAATTTAATAATTTTTAATGCAATCGAAATACGAAGTTCAGTTTATCTTCAATTAAAAAGTGATTTATATATAATTCGTTCCGTGGGATAAAAGAATTGATATTCAATGTTCTCTTTCCAATCTCATAACCAGGTTTGTATTATCTGTTTATTGTAGCGCATTTAATCGCGTACGTTCCCTATTGTTTAAACATTTTCACGTGGAATTAGAATATACCTTTAATGTATTGCCGAAAAGATTCCTATCGAGCAATTTTTATTCCAATTTTCACACAGATTGATAATATAACCTCACTCTTCGTGTTATTTATACGAAATGATGAAATTCATTAGTATTTGATGTTAACAATATGGTGGCAATATTATTTCTTGCATAAAATTTCGAGTACCCAATAATATCTGATTTTACGATGTTACTTTCGAGAACGTTGCGAATCAGTTATCTAGTTCGATAAATAAAAATGATTATTAACATTTCATATTTTTAGGTGTTGTATCATCTGACACAATTAACTTCAGCTGTTAATCCAAAACCAAAATCATTTCCAGCTAAAGGTAAAAGACAAAATGGACCTAGAAAGACTATGGACGAACCTTCACACGATCGTTTGGCAAAAGTAAAACAATTTTACATTATTCGTTTGCATTATATAATAATGTTATGCGAGTGTTGTGAATAAAGGTATTGGTACAAAGTATGGTTTCAAATACATATGTGTTTATAACTGCTGAAATAATTATATTATATTCATCTATTTTTATGGATCTCTACCGATAGTATATAGAGAGCTGTGAAGATATGGAACAAATAATTGGTAAAACATGTTTTACCATCATTATTATATGCGCAAATACATCGATGTACATAAATCTCTTTATTTTGAACATTCAGATTCACAGAACATTGTCTTACATTCGTTAAATCAAATGTAAATTAAATCGCTGATTTATCTTCAACAAAATGTATTCATAGTTATACACTGTGCCGATAACTCTGTTCACAACACAATTTGAGTTCACTGATTTCACGATGAAAATTTCTATCTCATTTCAGCCAGAGAAATGTTATATGGAAGTGTTGATAAACAATCTAAATTTACAAAGTGCAATTACAACGCTTAATATACAAAAGAATAATGTTCGGAAAATACTGAATCAACTTTCCACGAAGATTTGGGAAGAAAATATAAAAGAGAACAAATGGAAAATGTCCTATATATCAGGATCAAATTTTACAGAGAACAAACACATGTTTCCCTGTAGAGAATTTACAGAACCGATCATTGTACCAATTGTATATTTATCCTTGAAACAGGATTGCAGACCATCGTGTACTTTTTGTATTCAAAATCCATCTAACTATCATGTACAAATTCGTAGTTTTAAAACCAAACGTAGTGTAAATACAGACTTGAATACAAGACCGTCATTTGTGAACAAGTTTAGAGACTGGTTTCTTCATGCTTCGAACACGGTAAGACGAATGTATTACGTAACGGATATGTATGAACAGTTTAAGTAACATAACATTTCGTTCCGCAGGACGTATCTGGCAAAAGCCCGGTGTTGGAGTCTGATTTTGCAAGAGTGAAAAATTTATTCAATCCTGGAACTCCAGTGGAGAATCATGACAAAGTAAAATCTGCTTTTATAGAAGGGTATGAAGCTGGACTTCAACGACAGATGCGTGGACGTGCAGCGTGGTCCAAGATATTAATTAATTTCGTATACATGACTTGCATCGGATTGTTAATTTGGAATATTAGTACGCAGTATGATATCTATATATCTTCGTGTGCCTTTCAAACTTTTACATAAAACTCCGTTTACAGTGAAATTAGGAGGTGTTTTTCGATTTACAATTGGTCAAAGATCCGAAATTAATCCAGAAGCCATCAATGTGACTTTCAGCGATGTGAAAGGAGTAAGTACTGCTGCATCGCATTACGGAGAATGATTTATATTTTACTTACGTATCGCTAGGTTGAAGAAGCCATGGAAGAACTGAAAAACATAGTCGAATTTTTGAAAAATCCAGACAAGTTCTCTGCGCTTGGTGGAAAATTACCTAAAGGTGTTTTACTAGTAGGACCACCAGGAACGGGGAAAACATTATTAGCTCGAGCTATAGCTGGTGAGGCTGGAGTGCCGTTCTTCCATGTAGCTGGACCAGAATTCGATGAGATTTTAGTTGGCCAAGGTGCACGTAGAGTGAGAGATTTATTCAGTAAGTTTAATATGTTCGATACGAGTTATATACGATATAAAGAATAGAAAAGAACACTAAGGACGATATAATGAATCACATTGCAGAAGCAGCAAAAGCAAGAGCACCTGCTCTGATATTTATCGATGAGATTGACTCTGTCGGCGCCAAACGAACGAACTCGGTGATTCATCCGTATGCGAATCAAACAATAAATCAGTTATTAGCAGAGATGGATGGGTAATATGAACTATCGTCTACTTATTCAAATTGCAAAATCATTTTTCAAATCAATCTAATAGTGATAGTATACAGGGTGGTTCACGCAATTGTTTCAAGTCATAACTCCGTTATTATTGCATTTACGAAGAAATGCCAAAGGAGAAAGATAAATGGTTCGAAGAGAACTACATCTGGAGGCCTTTAAATTTTTTTTAGATGCAGCAGTGCATGTGCAATTAACAATTGCATCATTTCTTTAAATAGAAATGCTTCTGTTCATTCTACGTAAAAAAATGATTAGATCTCGAGATATTTTCAAAAAATGTCTTGTACAGTTACACTTATTTAAATTCTTGGTTTTCGTACTCGAGTTACGATACGTGAATTGCTACTGAATGATGAAATGCTTACTCGTACAAATCAGTTTCTGTTATGAGATAACAATGTCGAAAGGGTGTTTACGTTTACATACTACATTGTCGTGAAGCGCTTGGGCATCATCTTCTTCAGTAAAGACATTTTTTGAAAATATCTCTAGATCTAATAATTTTTTGCCATGTGTATCCTACTCATTTGTTACGTAGAATGAACACAAGAATCGATCTGTGTAAAAAATAATATGCATTTCTATTTAAAGAAATGATTGCAATTGTTAATTGCACATGCACTGCTGCGTCTAAAAAAAATTTAAAGGACTCCAGATGTAGTTCTCTTCGAACCATTTATCTTTCTCCTTTGGCATTTTTTCGTAAATGCAATAATAACGGAGTTATGACTTGAAACAATTGCGTGAATCACCCTGTATACTATGTTTTCTTAATGTAATTATAGGGGTAGATAAAGTAATGAATAATGTCGATTCGTTGATGGGTATTTAACGTTGCTCTTTTGCTCGCAGATTTATGCAAAATGAAGGTGTTATAGTACTGGGTGCAACTAATAGACGAGATGATTTAGATAGAGCATTGTTGCGACCCGGACGTTTTGATGTTCAAGTTTTTGTAAATAAACCGAATTTTCTTGGACGAAAGGAAATTTTAGGCTTATATTTGTCAAGAGTATTAATACGAGATGTTAATATAGAATATTTAGCAAGATGTACTGCTGGATTTACTGGTGCGGATATAGAAAATATGGTACTTGTTTTTATATATTTTCTACATTATGCGTTTTATATTAATGAATATTATATTTTTCTAATTCAATTTTAAAAGGTGAATCAAGCTGCTTTAAAAGCAGCTATAGATGATGATAAATACATAACGATGAAACATTTAGAATATGCTAGGGATAAAGTGATAATGGGTCCTGAAGGAAAGCTAAAGGCGATGGACGACGAAGTCAAGCTTATTACAGCATACCACGAAGCAGGACATGCGCTAGTTTCACATTATACTAAAGACTCTATACCAATACATAAAGTTACTATTATACCACGCGGGCATTCTTTAGGACATGTAACTATTGAAACACGATCAATTTCGGTTCTATTAATCCAATTCTTACAAATAATATCTACATATTCTTCTAGACGTCGTACATGCACGAGAAAGATGTATATCATGTAACAAAATCACAATTGCTAGCTAGAATGGATTCTATGATGGGTGGTCGTGCTGCAGAGGAACTGATTTTTGGATCCGAGAAAGTGACAACTGGAGCAGCAACTGATTTTCAAGTATTTCTATGTTTCTTGTTCATTTAAGTATGATGTATCTTTTCAATTAACTCTCATCTCGGTGTTAAATTGACATAGTGGTAAAAGATCGATGAAATAACAAGGTAAAGTAATCATTCTTCCACGATTTACGAGTTAACATTTACATTTTACATTTATAAACAACAGAACAGTGTAACTTATTTCAGGAAAACTGTGTCAAATTGACACTAGAGACGGATGAGGGTTAATCAAATTATATATAATCTTTACGAAAAAGAAGTCTTCGTAATATTATGATAGTTGCACAATATTGTTCTTTCCCTAATAGTATATTTTTTCAGCAAGCGACATCGGTTGCTGAGCGAATGGTGAAAACTTACGGTATGTCCGAAAAAGTTGGATTTCGGGCACATTCACACAAAAGAAATTACGAGAATGAAGATAATTCATATGGTCCTAGTACTAATGAACTGATCGATGACGAAGTAAAACGTCTTTTACAAGTAAATCTCTTTTCATTATATAATCACGTTTCTATATATTTATTGTAATCTATATGATTGTAATTAATCGCATATTTTCGTCTAGGAATCCTACGATCGCGCAGTACAAATATTGAAAACTCACGCGAAAGAACACAAACAATTAGCAGAGGCTTTACTGAAATACGAGACGTTAGATGCCGAAGATATAAAAGCGATAGCGACTGGGAAAAACTTTCGAATTGAGAAATTAAGTAATCAACCGCCAATTATTAATCCAACAAATCATGTATTATAATTAGCCTATTGAATATTTAAAAATAGAAACTAAAATAAATTCTATAGTGTACTATTACAGTTTACAGTTATATTTTATACTTCTTTATTATCTCGATCGTTTTACAATGTTGCATAGTTAAGCAAATGCATAATTCGAATGCATAACTGTTAACAACCATTTTCATAAGCTAATTCATTACAATATACTGTACTTATTCCAGTGGTTTTATGTAAATTTCTTTTCATCTTTTAAATATCAAATTGGTCTTCGAATTAGTTCTACAGTGTTTGTTACGATCTGTCGTCTATGTAAAGTTTTACCATATTTTAGATAGTGACAAACTGTTTTTAAACAGTTCATATTTCATTATAAACATTTCATTATTACGAAACTTGATTTATGGACTGTATTATATATCTGACTGTGATCGGGTTATAATTAAATCTTACATTGTTAAACATGCATATAGCTATCCATCCTACACCTATCTACCTAGATAGTATGCACATAACATAACGTTACGTTCTAATTTAACTGTTGTCATTTTAATTATATTAATCATTCGAGAATGAAGCTTATGATTCGTAAACTAATGGGACTTATTAAATACATATTCAATGCATATTGCAATTACATAATTATTATTGGTTCTAATCAACGTACCATACTGTAAGAGTTTTTATTTTGATGAAGTTGATTTACGTGTTAATAGAAGTTGAGTTTCTTTTAAAGTTGCTCGTTTTAAATTGGACAGTTTATAATGTTACGGATATGGTTAAATACAGATTATGACGTTATGTTAACACCATGAATAAGTGACTTTCGGAAAAGTTGTTTCATTTTAAACTTTTCAGTTTTATGAATACAATCACCTCCATTAGAGAACTTTTTCTATTATATACATCATTTCGGTCTGCGGAAGCTAAGCGGTATAAGAATCATAATTCGGTAAATTTCTTTTACAGTTATAGTGCACATGAAATGTTTCTTTTGCTTTTTAATCTTATCTTCTCCGTTCAAACCTCACACGGCGGGTACTTTTGTCATTTCATCCTCATTCAAACTGGAAAAACATGGCTGATTTGAGTCTCGAGTTTGAAATTGAAGATTAGATTATGAGCTTCTCAATTTTAGAAGCTTGAAAAAAATCGTTTAGAATTGTTAGAATATACGAAATCAAGTAGAGAACTTGTAAATTTTCCCAAACTCCAAATTTTTAGAAATATCCTCGAATTGTTAAAGTTACGAGGCTCGCTCTGTGTGTCATGTATATTGTATAAAACGCGGAAACAAAGAAAGTTATGTAACAGTCACAGGTTAAAGCTGTCTTTTAGTATAATTACAGTTTTCTGTATTATTCAAAAGAAGCTAATATTAATCACGTATATAACAATAAAGACTAAACAGTCACAAAATATTGAATAATTACAGACAGAATATCCTGTTTTATAATGGACAGAATAACCGATTGTTTCTAATTTGCTCATTTATAGTTATTGAAATTACTAAGATGTTTGTTTAGTTTTCTGTACAATTAAATATATAAACGTGTATTAGAAATGTATTCTGCAGAATTGCCTTCGGAAAAATGACTGCCACGTTTTTCTAGTTTAAGATATTTATGAAATAAATATCTACAAAAAAGATTTTATATGAAAAACAATTGTGAATATATAGAATATAATTATATACCAGAATATAGTATACTATACTAGAAGTATAAAATCAGTTATACGATGTAGTATAATATAATATTAGAATTTAATGTAATATGTTATTAAAACATAGTAGAATATGATATAATATTATACTAAAAGATATTATAATATATCAGAATGTACATATTAGAATTTCAATCGTTCAAAAGTGTGCAACCCCTCGACTCATGTGTGTCCCATTTTTTGTAAATTGAAACTTTCTTAAATACACGAGAATTCTGCAGTGTGCGCGTGAGATGACTCGCGACGACGAATATGCACGGTATTATTAGAAAAAGCAGAAAACGTGTAAAGAGCGTAAAATGCGAAAAAATACGACATTCTAGTCGGGGATGAGGCTCATTTGTCAGAGGCTTGTGTTCCAACTTGGGTGCAAGTCCACTGTATACCTCCACCCGTAACTGAAAGCCGAGTTGATTGTACTTTAAACAGTGGTGCCCTGAAAGCCGAATTTTGAATTTTCTATTGTTAACCCTTTGCCTACCGGCGCGGTGATGATTGGGTAGTCGCTCAAAAATCAAAGATTAACTGGTATCTTTCTAATTAAAGACCCAGTTGTTCATCTTTCAATTTTTCATGTCTACCTACAACCCTGTATGTCTGGCCGAAATTTCAAGTTTGTAGAAGTCTGAATTAATCAAGAAGAAAACAATAAAGTTGTAAAGTTCGAAGCTCGGCAGAAGATAGAATCAAGGAACAAGTATTTAATAACATAAAAAGAAATTGTGTTCTGTACTACGAAAGAGTAGCTAAAACAATTAAGAAAAGCAATGATGTTGTCATTTTGAAAACAACTAATGAAAATCGATAAATTTCCAAAATATCTGGCCGAAACTTCAAGTTTGTAGAAGTCTGAATAAATCAAGAAGAAAACAACAACAAACAAATTCGTTGTGAAGTTCGAAGCTCGGCAGAAGATAGAATCAAGGAACAAGTATTTAATAATATAAAAGGAAATTGTTCTGTACTACGAAAGAGTAGCTAAAACAATTAAGAAAAGCAATGATGTTGTCATTTTGAAAACAACTAATGAAAATCGATCAATTTTCCATAATATCTGGCCGGAATTTCAAGTTTGTAGAAATCTGAATAAATCAAGAAGAAAACAACAACAAACAAATTCGTTGTGAAGTTCGAAGCTGGGCAGAAGATAGAATCAAGGAACAAGTATTTAATAATATAAAAGGAAATTGTTCTGTACTACGAAAGAGTAGCTAAAACAATTAAGAAAAGGAATGATGTTTTCATTTTGAAAACAGCTAATGAAAATCGATCAATTTTCCAGCGTTTACACGAGACAGCCACCTAAGAAGGAAAATTAGGTGCAGTTAAAAAAAACGACACTGCTTCTTACTTTATAATCTTAATCTGTAAGAAGGTGGAATCTGACTTTTCGAAGAGGAGAGGTGAGAAAATTCGCCTGAAGAGAGTGGTCGGGCCGAGACTATAAATTTCAGGAAGACATCGTTGGAGGAAAACAGAAAATGTGGCGTTACCGCGACTTCTAGTCGATCTAAGTTGCTACGTTCTTGCTGCGGTCGCAAGGCCACCTAAGGCCACCTAAGGGGGTGGAAAGGGGTTTGCAACGTTTGTATGAGGAATATTTTATTTGTGGACGGATTTCTTTGAAACTTGGTCTTAATGCTCTTTGATACAAATAATCAAACACCTATTTCGACATTTTTAAAATTCGACCTCTAAGGGGGTGGAAAGGGTTGCAACGTTTGTATGAGGAATATATTGTTCGTGGTCTGATTGACATCATCTTAATGCTCATTGATACAATCTGAATGGGGTGAATGGGGGGGTTAAAATATTTTATGGAGAAACGATATCAATTTTCGAGGGCATTAAACAGATTCCTGTAGTCTATATATATCTATTAAAATTTTTTTAACAATAAACAAAAGACGTTGCTATAGTAATATTAATATTCTGAATGCATGGTGGTTATTAAACCCTCCCTTAAACCAGTGTGTAATTCTGTACACTATGAGAAAACAAGTATATTTTTATATTAATATTTTCTTTGCACACAACGAATTTTACGTATTATAAAATACGAATAAGTTCAATGATACACACTCGGTTAGTTTGATCGAACAGTTTTCGCCACAGGTACCTGCCGAAAAACTTGAAAATTTTTCTGTGATGGTCGCTTTAACAAAGTTTGACATTTTGCGGGAAATGGGGGGAACAAGCGTTCATTCGATAGTAATATCGACTGATCAGAAACTTTTCCACCAGGAAAATAAACAGCGCAGGGATGAAATTTCATCGACACTCGTAATGGGGAGAGTGGAAGCTCGAAGATTAATGGTCGAAATGGCAGATAAGTATCGTAGCGATTTAATATGCTACGCAATCACGATATTTGAATTTTTTCTCTCCTTTTTATTCCATCCGAAACTGTCAGTCATTCTAATCGAATTTCTATACCCGGTTTTCAGTGAAAGAATAAAATGAAACTGAACTTATTTCGCTGGAAAATCAAAGATTTTTTTTGTACAGAAGGTAAAACACAGTTTCGGGGCGGACAAAGTTGTTATAAATAACGATGGAAATTATGTAGTTCGAG
>CM052339.1:8909338-8936481 GCA_028455595.1 Lasioglossum vierecki | reverse complement strand
CGTAAAATGTCGTAAAAGGCCAGATGTTTTACCTTGACAAATGCGAAGATATATGCGTCAATTATTAAAAATAAAAATATTGTAATAATTGGTCGTTCGGAAATTAATTTCGTTTTCTTAAGGGAAAATGAAGGCCAACTTTTTCTATGATCTCTTCCGAATTTTCAGATCACTCCGAAGATCCCGTGCTCGTAGAATTTCTGTTTTCTTTAGCAAAACCTTGAGTAATATCACTTTTTACGACTTTATTCGAAACGCGCTGATAAGAGAAGTTGGTTCGGGAAAGGCTAAGGAGACCGAAAGCTGAGAATCGATAATTTTTAGATATTCCGTTTAATCTACGTGCAAGTTTAATACGGACCGGAGGATTTTTCTGGGTCAGAATTGTTCGTACAATTGTAGTTCGCCAAGAATGATTATAATACCGTACCAACCCGCGCACACGCTATCGGTATTGCCAAAGGAATTTGTCGCAATACGGTCGCCAGACACTGCATGCCTTGCCACAACGAATTATACCGGTAGTCGCGAACCGCGAAATTACGCGATATCGAAGACCAAGAACACTGCGAAATTCGAATACACTAGAGAGATTATTTTCATTACTAACGCTAGAACTACCGAACATGGTTCGTACGTATAGTTGGCGTTTGCTGAATATATTTTGCGCGCGTGTACTATACCTATTTCCGACAAAAGTGAGTAGGTGTAATTTAACCCTTCACTGCATGACTTTTTAATTGGAATGAAGAAATTGAAAGAAAGTCAGTTTTTGTGTTTTATTTAAAGGAAAAATATTGAAAATAATTAAAACATAGCTAAACCAAATATCCAACTAATCATATGTTTGTATTAAAATATTCGTGTATCTCTAGTAACCACATTCTATTTTGTAATTATTATATTCTATTTTGTATGTGGTGTATTTCGTTTTTTTTTTGTAATTATGTTGAAATAAATCTCATATGAGATTTTCTAATAAAAAAATAACCTTTTCAGAAATATAAACATCACTTTGAATAAAAAGAAAACACATTCTCAGTTCAGATTTGTTTTCTGTATCAGATATGATACACTACGCAACGAAGGGTTAAAACACTAAAAACATTAGACGAATTTGAAAGTACTTTTATATAATTTTTAACCTATCGAATATATTAAGAGAGAAAATAAAAATGTCTGTAGTTAAAAAATACTTTCTAGTGGCAGGTGTAAAATTTTTATTTTCAGCTCCGCTGTCTAATTATAAGTATCTGAAGATTTATGTTGAGAATTGTTTGCTTATGACATTGTAGGAAGGAAAAGGCATAATGAAGTTTCGCCAGAAAGTTTTAGAGTAGAATACTCGATAACAACAGTAGTTCGGTAAGACGTTAACAATCTCGTTGAACGCATACAATAAGAAACAAATCGCAGCGTGCAATCTGTACATTTCAAAAGAACCGTCACGTACAACTTAATTGGAAACTCCTCTGCATATTTTTGCCAGCGATATCGCGATTCACGGTTCTGCAGACCGACGAGAAGGCCGAAGGGATGGGAATAAATGTTCCACGAGAGAAATTACTGGCGTGGAATTTACCTTTCCTTGTTGAATTCGCAAATCATCGATATCTGAAGTTTTCATTATTACTGAAACGAGGAAACTTTCTAATTGGTAAGCACTATTCTACTGGAGCAACGAAAGGAAATTCTTACCACTGCTATCGTTCTTTCGTATTTATCAATCGCGGTTTGACATTAATTGTTGCTCTCACGATTCTTTAAAAACCTCTAATAGACAATGCCGTAAAATTTTCTTCATTGATTCGACTGCACAATATTTGCCCATAATTATGGAAGCGATCGAAATCTATTTTAAACTAAATTAATTCAATGTAAATTATTTCAACAGTAGATGGAATTTATTTATTGTTAACATCCCGCTTTCCTTTAAATATCTTGAAGCACACAGACCCTATGGTATTTAAATCACTGTATATAGATATTATAAATAGTGACCCATTAACAATAAACATATAAATAGTTCATATAAATCACCTTATACTGGAATGCAAAAAATATGAAAATGAAAGGAAAAATGCTAAACTGCTTAGATCTTTATATATATCAAAGATCAATATATCAAAGATACTAAGTTGTACAAAATATTGTAAGAAAATGTATCGTGTTGCTAATGACCTTTCATGTTAAAGCTCCATTAAATAAATAAATTAAAAAAAAGAAATACATGACTTAGACCGCTTTCATAATTATGGACGCATTAATTAACATTTCTCTCGTTCCTTTAGAAAATAACAATTAATAGTTAAAATTTTTTCATACTGAAGTAAGAGAACCTAAATCCAAGAAACAAAGGATTCTGTCAATTTGACATAGATTCCGACTCTAACCAAAAGAAATATTGGAAAAATATGTTTGAAATAATAAGCGACAGAAATTAATTTTTTAGTTTATTCAAAGATTGCCTGCGCCCATAGTATATGGCTGTTTTCCAGATTAAACATTCGCTGACGTTGCAACCGTATATACTTTCTCCTGAACAGGTCCAGACTGCATAGCCCATTATTTCTTGCACAAGAAAATGCAACTAAGCTCCGAGAAAACTCGAGTTGTTTGTATCGAGTTTACCTTAACTTATCTACGCCAATACATATCGCACACCTCAAAAGATCAAATGAAATGGTTACCAAAGCAAAGTAACTCTAAATTACATGTTTCATCGGTAAGCATCAATGGATGGCAGATGCAGAAAAGCTGAAGCTAATGTATTCACTCATTTACTCCGAGGATCCTCGAAACTCCATTTCCAATTAAATTACTTATTTATAAAGTGTACATTCGCTCAGACATACTCGAATGGCTTTCAGCTTCGAAGATCGATCGCTGAAAGCCATATATTCACGTTACAACAGTTCCTAGATAAAGTCCTCAAACTAATAGTCATCTCTTCATCTATCTCTGCTGAAACTTGCACCAGAAAGCTAACTTTTACCTAATTAAGCAACGAATCCTTCACACTCGCCGCGAATGCAGTCAATTAAAGAAATTAATGCAGAGTTCAAAGCTTCTTGAAGAAAAGCTCGTTGCTAGAATCACATTTTCGTATAGGTATAAAAAAATATAATCCTTTAAACACATTAAAATTTTAATCACATTAAAAAATCAACTAGAAAAAATATTATTGTATTATTTTGGACTAGTCCATAATATTTTATTGAACTTTCGAATCTGTGTGAAAAATATTTTGTCCCTTTATAAAAATGACAAAATTGATTTTATTAAGACTTTGCGCGGTTCCTGTTATAAAGCATGCTCTACTAAAGATATCTGTAAAATAATCTCTTAAAATCCTTTTTATTATTTCAATAATTATGAAATAAAAAATCTAGAACTGGTCATTTTGACAGATGATGTATATGTAGCTCGTGCATCATGCAATTAAACCAAACAATTTTTATTTGCATAAAGATCTGTTCGTAACTAGTCCATAATATTTTATTGAACTTTCGAATCTGTGTGAAAAATATTTTGTCCCTTTATAGAAATAACAAAATTGATTATAAAGCATATTCTACTAAATATATCTGTAAAATAACCGCTTATAAAATCTTTTTTATTATTTTAATAATTTTGAAATAAAAAATCTAGAACTGGTCATTTTGACAGGTGAGGCTGGTTTTAAATATTGAAGTAATTGTCGATGCAGCTGTCGTTATTACTGTGGGAACGTGTAGTGCGTTAACGTAGGAACAGTTTGACGGGTTTGCATCGTGAATCGTGATGCAGTAAGGTACAACGTGTCAACATGTTTCCTCTTAGAAACAAGCTGCTAGGTGGGACGATCGTAAATTCAAAATTAATTGCTAGTACGATAGTAGGATTTACCTGTTCGTGGCACGCAACAAATCCTTACGCCGTCAATATGGTAATTAATATTAATCGCTTATTCAAACGAAATATTAACGCTTGACCGATCACTGCCGGTCAATCGACCGGTTTCACGTCTTTTATTTTCCAATTATATTAAGATTATAAATTATACAGTATTAAAAGTGGCACAGGTTCTTCATAAATCTTTCCGTTTTCTAAATCAATAGTTTCAATTATTATTGAAAATGTTTTACCGGATGTGCTCCAGACAAACATAGAATTGGGCTGATCGTAAAATTGGAAACACGTGTTTACTTAACGACATTATTGAATAATTAAATTCCAAGATATGACATGTCAAAACAATCAAATGATGTCAGTCATTCGTTAGTAATGCAGCTCGAATATTTATTTAATAAAAACGTGGTATCGAGATATCGCATATTCCCTAATAGTATTTATAGTATAGTATTAACTAGCTGTAAAAGACAGATTTTTCGATAATTGTTTAATGAAGTTTAGTGGAAATATCACAGACAGACACCATTTTATTATATATAAATAGAAATTATAAGTAGACGGCAATTTTTATAATCGAATTTTGAGAAAGTTGATTCAAATGAAATACTATTTTTCGTGGGACAGCCTTTTTTATCGAAAATAAATAGTAATTGTAGTAATATTCTATCAAATTTTATATTCTAGCATTTTTTTTGGAAATTTTGGAAATGTCACAGTCAGACACGATTTTATTATATATAGAGCTGAAAATTATAAGTAGACTGCAATTTTTATAATCGTATTTTAAGAAAGTTGATTCAAATGAAATACTATTTTTTGTGGGACAGCCTTTGTTGATCGAAAATAAATAGTAATTGTACTAATATTCTATCGAACTTTATATTCTAGCATTTTTTTTGTAAATTTTCGTATAATTTCGATGCACAGAACCAATTAATATCGCGGGAGTATTGTCTCCATTAAATTTATCATTCACAAAATTTGAACTATCGGAGACCATTAACACCTCCCCTGTCGCGATTCGAATCAGAACGGTGTATTGTGCTCGCCGTAGGAATTTCTGTGATTAGATCGTCATAATTCGCTGCACATGTGCGCGAAACGCTTCACAGCTGAACGATCAAAATTACACGATGTATATAACAATAACGTTGCTAATTAGGGTAACGAACGGCGTCACATTTTATCAGTTTGCGCGAGCTGGCGGTACGCAACGTGTGAAAGGAAAGATATTAACTACGCGAATCTGTTTGGTAATTGATGTTAACGCGTTAATCGTGGTAGGATATTCAGCGCTCTAATTTGCACGATCATTTTAGATTTTGGAACATTCCATGCAGCTTTACATTCCACCGAATGGCGGTGTGTTAATCCTCGGATTTGGGTCCGTTTGGACCCACGCATAGTGTGTCCTCAAATGGGAAAAAATCCGAAAATCAAAGTGTAAAATCTGTAAATATTTATATATAAACATAATGTAATTTATTTACGTAATAAATAAAATATATTTATGTAAGATCTATAAATATATGTAAATGTTTATATATAAATAATAGAAATTTATAGTTTTTAAAACAACCTTCAATTTTAACTGACGAAATCCATCTGTCATTAAAATTCAGGCTGAATATTCCGTGCACTTTTTCAAATATAAATTTTTTGCAAGCTATTTGGGCTTTTTAATTTGATTATTACAAGGCGTGTTTAATATTAAAAGATCTTCCAACTGTAAAAAATTTATTTACCAATCGATTCATCTTAGAATTTTATTTAAAATAGTATTAAAACAGTATTTTATTTAAAACGGTACTTTAATCGAAAGTTACTTTGACTTTTTTCCCGAATGTCCATATACTCGACACCCTGTGTTGTGAACAAAATTGTTAGCAGTCATTTTCAGAAAAAAGAAAGAATGATGTTCCATGCTAGAAAACTGAAAACACGTTCTCTCTAAAAAAAACTTTTCCATGAATTATTCATCATAGAGTTTTGAAGCTTTTTACCAACTAAAACATTATCGTTCGCATAGTCTCGAAATTTGTTTAATCTAAATTTAAACAAGGAAAACAGATCGATATACGATCAATCATATTCGTTTCCAAACGTCTTCACGTTGCTTCACTACCATGCTGATTGTCCGAGCAGCAACATGTGGGTCAAACACAAACTTTTAATTTTTAAAATTTAATATATATCAATTTAAAAAATATATATATATTTAATTATTAATTTACAGACGCAATGTTAATTTGATTCTCTTGAAAATGATCTAAATTAATTAAGTGTTTAAGTAACAATTGAATTAATTTATGCTTAAAGCAATTTACGATCGATATTATTTAATATTTAAACAAAGAAAGTTTATAAAGACTAAATAATAAGAAATTACAACGGTTTCGAACAGTAATGCCGAGCGCAATCGCGATAGAAATCTTCAAATAACTTCTTCCTGCGTACACTTCTTTATGCTGTGATTTCTTTTCCAAATGATCTCGATCAAGCAACCGCGCAAGGTGCAGGATCCGGAAAGCTCTAGGAACAAATCGCGCATCACGAAATGATAATCAAGGGGTTGAAAAATCCGGTATCCCTAACCGGGATCACTTTGAGCATCGCGATTGAAAAACGAATCGACTCTCGGGTGTGTTCCGATCGCTCCTATATCCGTTGGTTTTCAAAAAAGAAAGGAGGAAACCGAACAAAGAAGAAACGAACCATGGGAGAATTTTTTCTGAAGCGATCCTCTCGTTTGAAGTTCCCCGGGTGACAATAACGAACGGTTTAGCTGCGCGGTGGTTCCAATCGATACCACAAAGAGGCGCGATCGAGAGATGGGAAAATCGGGAACAGTTCCCGTTGAGCGAAGACAGATATGAAAGAGGAGGTACGGTAATGCTCACTTAAATTTGCAAAATCCCTTACGCTTAAATTTACACGATCCATTACCGCCCTACCATTTACAAGGGTACATCAAGGGTGTTCTGGAGGTACAATATATTGTCAATGAAAGCCATTGATGAGTATATTTTGCATTAAAAAATAGATTAATTTAAAAAGCTTTCGTTTAATTAGCGAATTGCATGTTATATTTAATTTGCAATCACGTTGTCTTCATATTATAAGAAATTGTAAGTGACTTTTGCGAATGTAACTGTTCAGTGAATACTGATAAATTTTGAACATAATTAATTACACAATTTTTACTATATATAAAAACGGAGTTTCTAGTTGCGTTTTTTCAATGTTTAAATACGGTTTGAAGTGGAATTTTATGAATTCTCCATGAAAAGACATGTTAAAATGTGCAAACTTCAAGTTGCTATAAATATTAAATGGCGCAGTGAATCAAACCCAAACTTTGGTAATTGCATTAATTTAGTAAGAATTATATCTTGTCAAATTTTCAAAAAATTTGTTGCGTTTTTATATGCCTCCAGAACATCCTTAACGGGTAAAAACTAATGTGCCAAAAACAGATAGCCAATATTTGTTTAAATAAAAGCCGGATAAACAGCACTGTTTTGTTACGCAAGAATAGGGGATGGAAATTTATTTGGTCGAATATCTCGGAAACTATATGAGCTAGATTGGTAATTAAAATGTAAAAATTGTTTATTTTTAATACGGAATAGATTTGCGATAGTAGATTTCAATCAGTACTATTTGTTTAAATAAAATCGTGATAAATAGCACTGTTTTGTTACGCAAGAAATTCGTTCAGTCCTGAAAGCTAGGGGATGGAATTTCATTTGGTCGAATATCTCGGAAATTATTGGAGCCAAAGTGGTGGTTGAAAGGGAAATACTGTATACTTATCATACGAAAGAGATCTGCATAAGTAGATGTCTAATATTACTATTTGTTTAAATAAAACCATGACAAACAGCACATTTCTGCGACGCGAAAAATTTGGTTTCAAAACTATGGAAATCGAAGTGAGCACCACTGCAAATCGAACAACGAAGTGGCCACGTCGGTGGACACGGGAAACGGGTAACGTAAATGAGAGAAAGAAAGAAGAAGAGCCGCGGGACGAGGGAAGAGGCGGTGACACGAATAAAAGGTAAATCGTCAGATGAAACTGTCGAAAGGGGAAATAAAATATTGGAAGAAAGAGGTGAAAGTACAAGGAGCCGAGAAAGATTTCAAAGTGTGAAGCAACGGCGGGAGGAAACGACGGAATTTATCTCCTAGCAGAACCGGAAAGAATAAAGGAATGAACAGCGAAATTGAAATAGGATTGAGTTTCTACGGTCGCGAAATAAAATATGAAGGCAAACAAACATTTTCGATTCTATGAATGAGAAGGAGGTTACGGAACGGTTCCGCACGGTTTTATTTTCAATAATTGCGGCGAACAGCACGCGGCAGATAGAAACCTCTTTCTTTCTTTAATGAAGTTCTACCTCAATTTTCAACAAGAAAAATTGTGTTGACTCGATTCTCATGATTTCACGGCAGTTTTCGAACCGTGCAGTGTTTCAATCAGAAATGTGCTGCGTTGGAACAGGTTTAAATGCCTCCGTTGTTATAAACAATTGTCTTTCCATATGTAATATACTGTAGATTTTAATTTTCCGTTTAAATTAAATTCATACGCCGAATAACGAGACTTTTAGATTACCTTAGGGATAATAAGAATCGTCTGGTGGTTGTCGGGCAGGTAAAAAAAAGATTCGAATTTGTCGGACAGAGTAATCGGAGAACGCGAAAGGATAGAAGAGAAATGAAGAAAGTGGAGGATATCAATCGTGTCGAAGTTTCAGAAGCAGAGAATCGAATGTAAGCTCTACAGACTAATATACCGTTCGAAGGTAATTTAATTGAAATCGAGCGCCAACAGCGATTTCCCTAAACGGTTGTCGATTGATATCCGCTTGTCGTGATCGAACCCTGGCAAATCGAAATGGACGTGTGTTGTACGTCGGCCGACTCGGGAGACGGCCAGATGTTCGTGAAAGCGAGAGAAAGAGACGAAAGAGTTTTTTCATCGTGGAACTGTCACCACCAGCGACTTGTTCCGCATTATTTCCAACTGTAACTTCGCCTACACCATTTTCTTCTTGTCCGATGTAGTTTCAACACCCGATATTAGGAGGATTTCTATGCGAAATTCTGCTCAGAATTTACGTGTAAATAATTATACACGAAGACGCTGGAATAAATATATTTACAAGGAGAGTGCAAAGACATTCTCACACCGATTTAGTTGAGACTCTGTATACTTATAGATCTCGATCTCCCATTTACGAATATATATCATTATAGACGCTAACACTTAATAGTTTTTGAGATATTCATAAACAAAGTTCTTACATTACTGCTATTGTAGAGGAGAAATCTGCTAATTTGTTTATAATTTATTAATACGTTTGTTCTTTAACTTGTATATAAATAAATGTGCAATATCTTACGAACAAGTTAATGTTACACAGCGAATTTATTTATAATTTATTAATCCTTTTGTTCTTCAACTTGTAATAAATGTGCAATCTCATATAGACAAGTCAGTGTTACACAGCGAATAAATAATATAAATAAATATGAAAAAAAAAATTTTTCACCAAACGAGAATCGAACCCTAGCCCACCGGGTGGAAGTCTCGTTGTATACCACTTAAGAACTTTGTTTATGAATATCTCAAAAACTATTGAGTGTTAGCGTCTAATGGTATATACTCGTAAATGGGAGATCGAGATCTATAAGTATACAGAGTCTCAACTAAATCGGTGTGATAACGTCCTTTCACTCTCCTTGTTAGATGTAAAAAAATCTAGTCGGTGGTGTCTACAAGACGCGTGCACGTTCTAAATTGATAAATATGTTCCCTTTAAAGGGACTCTTTGAACCGCTTGAACAAACTTGTCTGAAATTGTGTACCTAATTGCTTGAACCCTATGGATGAGTGAACACTTTCTATTTTCATTTAACACTCGACCTAACATCGCCGCACTATGGGGCAAATGAAAGAATTCTGTTTAAAAAGCAAAGTATTATCATAATTATCAAAGTATATCATAATCATTTTGTTCTTGTCCGATGTAGTTGTAACACTCGATATTAGGAGGATTTCTATGCGAAATGCTGTTGAGAGGTTACTTGTAAATAATTATATACGGTGGAATAAATATATTTAGATGTAAAAAAATAAACTCTTAAACGGGAGTCAAATCGAAGAACTTTCGATAGAAATGAGATAGAGCGATGAAATTTTTTCTCAGAATTAAAAAATCAAATTATAGTTAAACAGTTTAACTTTTATTTTTTCAAGGGTAAAAAACATTCGTACTCCTTTTTAGTGAATTCCAATATAAGTGTGATTTTTAAAAAGTTTATTTATTTACTTTTTGTTCATTTTTAGAAAGGTAATTTGGACAGATAAATATGAAACTGATTCTTTTAATTCTACGAATATAAATGAATTGGAGTTTATGCAACGTGTCTAAAAATGATCCCGAACTTTTATTTTTTCAAGGTTAAAAAACATTTGTACCATAATCTCTCTATCTTTCCCATATTCTACAGTTTCAGTTTTAATTTTTAAAAAATTTCATCGCTTTATCTCATTTCTATCGAAAGTTTGATTTTGACACAGAATTCTCCCGTTTGCACCATAGTGCGCCGGTCACGTGACCGGTTTCTGGTTTGTTATTTTACAATTATTGAAATAATAATGATGCTTTCACTGATTGTATATTCAATAATGCAAATATGATGTCATTTTTATAAGGCAACACATGCCAGTCTTTAGAATTCGATAATTTTATCGTGTTTGGTCTCGTTTTATCTCTTGACTGTCAACTCTTGCGGATAGTCTCTTGAACAGGCGTTATGGCAACTCAAATTCTAACCTAATTGGCAATTATCTATTGTTCAATACCAATTAAGACATTTCGCGAGTAAACTTCCTGTATTCTTCCAATTAGTTAACAGATGTACTCTGCAGTTTCGAACTTCATAATACCCGAGCAGACAATTATTATACAAGCGATTTCCCTCAGTGGGAATCAAATTGTACAGTGTCTCGTTCAATAGATTGAAATTGTACAAATTCTTCAAATTTTTCTTCCTTCTTTTGTATAATATATCTCAATTGATTTCTATGAATTATTAAATTTATTTATTAGAATTTAGAATGCGGAAAGAGTAAATAATGAAATTAGTGAACTGCAGAACTGGTAAAAAATTGGAACATTAAAATGACATAATTTCTTAATACTTTCATTGGTCTAATAAAACTATTGTTAATATTAAAAACAGAAAAATTGTTTACTCACTCAAGAATTATCAATTGTATCGGTGACTACGATTTCCATTGTGAATACTCTGAGCTCCAAACTTTCCGACGTCCAACAACACTCCAAATTCATTACGTTCAAACATTTTGTCTCATTAATGCTCTATATCTGTGTTTAATAATTGTTATCGTGATCATGAAAACACGTGAGATAACTTTGGATGAAGATAAATGAATCCCATGGCAGGCACGAGACCACTAATTTCGAATTTACAACCACCTCTGTCCGTGGGTTAGCCATACCTAAAACCACCGTTTTCTCTAATATAATTTACAAACAGTATCGGTACTCTTTTTTGAAAGTTTCCTTTTCATTTGTTCGAGGATCGTGTGAACATAATTTTGTTAATTTCTATATAATCAAATCGAGTCTATCTCTGTGTGACATTTCCACTAAAATTCCAAAAAAATTAATTAAATTAAAATAAATTTTTAAAAATACCACGTTTTTAAAAACGGACTAAAAAGTATAAAATGCATCAATTATCTATCGCATACGCCCCACGTTTTTCATTTGAAATGTTATAATTATTTTCAGTTATTAAAAATTCACAATCACAAATTTTCAGGACTATCTGTACGAGGTTAGGAATCTGTATGGCACCAGGAAAAATTATTTTATACTTTTTAGTCCGTTTTTAAAAACGTGGTATTTTTAAAAATTTATTTTTATTTAAATAATTATTTTCTGCTTTTTAGTCTTGTGTTAATACTTGTATTACTCTTTATTAATACTTTATATACTCACTAAGCTTACTGTCAATTTCACTTGGTAAACAAAGCGATGACACTACCGGTCGCGATCGTCGCGCGATGATGTACTACACTACCGATGGTTCGCGAGTCGGAGCGAAATGGGTCCGTGGAGTGGGGACGAGTCAGAGTGCGCACGCATAGTAAAGTAGAGAGGGTTGTCGAGCGAAGAGGGGATCGCTGAACGCGACGACGTAGTTCGCGGGGGGATGAAAAGGTAAATATTTAATTGTTATTCTCTCCGAAACGATATGACTTTTTAAAAAATTCTTTTTTAAATAATGCATTGTCATCCAGTTCTGAGCCACGTATTCAATTTCAAGTTTCTAGCTCATCAGGAAGTTAGTTTAAAATCAATTGCGAAATTTGTCACCGAACAGACAAACAAGAAAGCGAGCTAATAAAAACGTGATAAAATAATTCCTATCTACTTTATTAGCGAGAAATGTTTTCTTTAAACTTGCAAAACTTATTTCTTTTTAATTGTAGATCATTTTGCAGGATATGCTATACATATGTGCTGTTTTAAAGTCTTGAAAATTTTCAGGTTCCACTTTTTCAAGGGTTAAGGTCTTATAAAGAGAACTGCGTTTCAAAAAATCCTGTAAAATAAATTGTTAAATAAATGTTAGCAAATTCATGGTCTGAATTAGCCGGGAGAGGCAAGCAATGCGATAACGCGTTGTTTTCACTATACTTGACTATACACTATATACTGTACTGTCACTATATGTCACGAGTAGCCTAAACTTTTTCTTCCCGGTCGGGGATTAGTGCAAAAGTTCGTTGAGCCCCTCTGTGTTGAGAGGCGGCGATTCGGTAGAAGCGATACCGCGCTTCGCTACGGGAAAAAATTCAATTTTTCAACTTTAATATATAAAATAAAATTTTCCTACAAGGTAACAACACACACACCCTTTAAGGCTCCCAAATCCAAAATATTATTCATTTTAGATAATTCTGTGATGAGAAACAACGTTCTAAAGACAAACTCAGAAAATTCAAAGTAAAATAAAGCGTTTTAGATTTCAATCATCGAATATGAGAAAACAGATTCTAATAATGGGAAATTTTCACTAAAATTTATTAAAAATTATTCCTACCTACTATCGTAATAAATATATTTTAAGCAATCATCTTTTTATTAATTCTTTAAATTTGTTTGTCTTAAACTAATATTTAGAATTGTTTACTCGTTATTTATATTTAGTAGTTTTTCAGTCGATTTAAATCATCGATGTCTTTGATTCTAAATTCGTAATAAATATATTTCTTCTAATTATTTTTCATTATTTTCGTTAAATTTCCTTGTCTAAAAATAAAATTTCTGTTTCTGTCTAAGACCACCTTGGCGATTGGAAATTTAATTTCGTTAATAATCAACCAGGATTTCTTATTGCACATTAAAAAGGAAAGCTGGTCCTTCGTTTTCTGAAACATTATTTATATTATTAAATATGTTGGCACATTTAAGTATTGCTCGAGATATTATATCAATCTCATACATCCATGAAGTTAATAAAATCATATGCAATGGAATTATTCTAGGTCGGAAGAAATGTTAAATTTTCCGGTTAAGTACAAATTGCATGAAAAAATGAATCACAATGTATTTTCAAGAAACATTCTACGCTGTAAAAGACGTTTCTTGTTCAATTTTGATTGATTTACTAAGAATAACCCACGGCAAACGATGCATGAAATAATTGCTACGAATGAATCGTTGAAACAAGTGCAAAAGTATTTTTGCAACTCATTAAATGGATCTCATGCGATCAAAGATTCACAACAAAATCCGGGCATAATATGAATAATGTTCGACTCGCCCGGAGTCATGAAAGGTTTGGCATGAAAGATATAACAGATACGTCAGGGAGCACATAGTGTGAAATTAACACGTCAGACAGCTGATTGGCCGACAAAGCTCTGATGTTCGTCATGACGAATCACGCGTCCTGTTTCCTCCAAAAGTTTCGATCTTGATGTACGGCTTAACAGAACTTCGAAGAGCTAGACATTAGCCGGGTCACCGCTAACGTCACTATCCAAAGGAAAAAGATGCGTTGAACTCGAGACCGTGACGTACTAATTATTTCCCCAGTACCGTTTAATATTCAAATTCGCGTTGTTTCTGGGGAGTTCCATGCAAATTCACCAACACGAATTTCCCCGACACGGTTTTCACCGACAACATTACACCGAGTCCAGATTTGACTGACGACTACTTTGGCTGACAACGTCTTTAACCGACAACGATTTCAGATGCGTTGTCGGCCAAAGTAGTCGTCGGTGAAAACCGTGTCTGGGAAATTTGTGTCGATGATTTCTGGGACCTGTTTCAGGGAAACTCATTGGAATTTATTACAAGTTTTCCTGATGAACGGTGTCAGATATTTATTAAGTAGGAGTTAAGGATGCTGCTTCCGATACGCTCCGATTTAAGGAATATTTAAGATGAAGTATTTATAATTATAAATATAAATATAATTATAATATAATTATATATTATAATATAAATATAATTATATATTTATATTATATATTGTAATATGAATATAATTATGTATTTATATTAAATATTTATATATAATATAAATATTTAAGATTTCAAAGTATTCGTAGATTAATATTTTCTAATGAATCATTAGAAAATATTGTTTAATAACAATTTACGATCGAGAAGAACAAAGAAACATTCATTCGTAGACTTCTTGACCTTTCTTCTGCGGACTTCTGTTCTCACGTTAACCGTGTACAGAGGTGTAATTGGGCCCCTTTTTTGGAGCAAAATGTAAAAAAAAATTTAAACGTATTACAGATAGTATTCTTAGAAAATCTTTGGAAATTACGTTAATTCTCTATTTCCGGTTTTATCAGCTTGGGGTACACTTGCACCCCATAAACAGAGAATAAAATTAAGTGTAGCTAGGTCGATCTTTATTGTTAAAATAATTAATTAATTGGTTATTGTTATATATAGTTATATATTATAATTATATATAGTTATGAAATAATTAAGTAATTGGTTTATTGTTAAACCAGCACAAGACCATATATATATTTTCCAGTCAAAACATTTGTATACTACAATTTCATTAATAAATTGATTTATAAATCGAAATTGTAATGTTCCATAATTTACTTATTTACAATATTGTTTGCTTGTTTCCGTTTCGTCCATTATTAAACTTCCAATGGTTACTTTACCAAGCTCCCTTTCAGTTCGTTTAAAAATGATGCGGTAATTATGCCTTCTAGGCATACCCTCCAAGAATATTCAACAGATTTTATCTGTGTCAGCTGCACAATTTTTGCTCGAAGAGATTTCTTAACATTGTTTAACGAATACTCAACGACCCACGTCGTTCTCATTTTGGTGCAAGTGCAAACACAAAGCAGATTCCCAGATTAACTGTGTATTCCCAGTCGAGTATCCAACAGATAAAAAGAACGCATTTCGTTCACAAAGTTAGAAGCTTGGAAAAAGTTTAAGTTTGTTATACAGCATGATCAGTGACCCGATGAAGCAGATCATCAGGATCGTTCGTTTGCTAGACGAACTCTCACGCTTCGATGTCTCGAAGTTTGCATAGCACGTTCTATTCGCGAAACTATAAATCATACAAAGCCCATTCTTTCTTTATTTTAATCAAGAAGAAACTATCCGGTCGAGAAAAATCTTATTTGATCGGGGAAATTGCTTTCGTAACGTGACCATAACGAACCAATACTATTGGTACAAAATGTATTGGATATATATTGTTTTATAAAAATTACGAGACCGAATTTATTCAGATTGTTCACAATTTTTATAATAATGCGTGTTCGAATAAAGAAATTTATCGAATAACTTCTAAGCATCATTATAATTTCAATAATTAAAGAATAAACAACGTGAAACCGGTCAAGGTTAGCGTTAACAAAATCTTGACTTTAAAATGTCAAGGTTTTGCAAAATTTTGCTCGTTCTCGAGAATACAACAAATCATTACCAAAGCGAAATTAGGGTGACAATCATGCATAGTTCAAAGGAGCCGCGGTTTATAATAGTATTGTTCACGGACCAAGTCGCTATCCAATTATAATTTAATAATTAAAGAATAAACAACGTGAAACCGGTCAAGGTTAGCCTTAACAATATATCGACTTTAAAATGTCAAGGTTTTGCAAAATTTTGCTCGTTCTCGAGAATAAAACAAACGAAATCATTACCAAAGCGAAATTAGGGAGACAATCATGCATAGTTCAAAGGAACCGCGGTTTATAATAGTATTATTCACGGACCCAGTCGGTATCCAATTATAATTTAATAATTAAAAAATAAACAACGTGAAACCGGTCAAGATTAGCGTTAACAAAATCTCGACTTTAAAATGTCAAGGTTTTGCAAAATTTTGCTCGTTCTCGAGAATACAACAAATCATTACCAAAGCGAAATTAGGAAGACAATCATGCATAGTTCAAAGGAGCCGAGGTTTATAATAGTATTGTTCACGGACCCGGTCGGTATCCAATTATAATTTAATAATTAAAAAATAAACAACGTGAAACCGGTCAAGGTTAGCGTTAACAAAATCTCGACTTTAAAATGCCAAGGTTTTGCAAAATTTTGCTCGTTCTCGAGAATACAACAAACGAAATCATTACCAAAGCGAAATTAGGGAGACGATCATGCATAGTTCAAAGGAGCCGCGGTTTATAATAGTATTATTCACGGACCCGGTCGGTATCCAATATAGTATATCGATATCTATGAACGCGTTAATTAATTTTCGCTGGAGCGAATACTAATTCGAATGTGGAATAAATGTCTGATTGCTGGTGTCGGATGGTATTCGAAATCTAATACGGATGATATTAATACTATTACTACTTGCGCGTTGTAGTATCTCGCAGAAATATATGTATAAACAACGTGGTTAGATATTTTGGAGCAAGTTAACCAAGCGATGCGTTTAAATTATTTTCGCAAATGAGAAGTAATGAATTCAAACGCGAACTGGCTTTTACATAAAGTATAAAGAAACCTGTGCTAATTAGACTTTACTTCGTTTTCTCGTGTCGGAACAGTTAGCTTTGCAGAAGCCATTGCAAGGTGTTCCTTCATTCACTTAAACTCTTTTCTACGCACATTTGCAACTTTTATCGTTTCCAAGAATAAAAAGTTTTGAATATCCCGTTTTGTCGATCGTACAAATTAATAGAAATTAGTTTATGATATCGGCGCACAGGTTCGATCAAGAAATAAAAACGAAGTAATTTTGCAATTTATTAAATTTATTAAATCTTCAAGAGAAATTTTGCGTCTGAAACATACTGAATTTTGTTCTAAGTGTTTCACAAGATTAATAATAACTATGAAATCATTTTTCACCGTACTTGCTTTGTGGAAATTGTCAATGTTTATGTCAGGAATAATTAATATTATAATAATTTATTTCGGAACCCACCTTTATTCGAAACTGTAGGTCCCGTCGCGAAATAATTCTCACGTAAGAATTCAAAAAGCGACGTTAAATAATAAAAAAATTGCTTTGTTTTCATAAACTAATTTATATAAAAAAGTTTTATTGTTCATTTGTATCCATATTTGGAAACATCGAATACGTGTTTCGCGATAAAACACATTTCCAGAAGATTTTACTAAATCAGCAGACACTTATGTATCCAACAAAATGATAATTAAAAAGTACAAACTTCCAGTTTAATTTTATTGTGTTATTCTGATTAGATGTAGGCTCATTGCAGACTCGGATAAAAAAATTAGAAAATTGTGACCATTGACAATTTTTAAATAATTAATTACATTTTAGCTGGTAAACTAATCCATCTAACGACTGAAAAGATTTCAAGCTGTTGGGTCCAATTTAAAAAAAGTTATCAAGCATTTTGAATAACCTACTGTCTCGTTTCAACCAATAGAAATCGCAAAATGTTATTCTACATTTTATTAGCTACGTTCCACGATCGGTATCTGTTATTCCATAACTCTTGTAGAGCTGAGAAGTGTATATTTTGTGCTATCAGTTTTCCCCCATTCGCGTACTACAATATTTGCATTTGTATACATAGAACTTTATTAAAGTGAATATTGCGGACAATATTCGACATGTTACACACGTAATCATGCCGAAACCAGCAATAACATTAAATATGCCTTTTACGAACTTTCATTTTATACATATGCGAAACCTTATCTCAGCCCTTGTTATTATCTCGTTGATGAAGAAATTTATACGACTAACTGATAGATGAAATGATCTGAAGCAAATTTCTCAAGAAAAATATGTTTCTTCCATCGATCGTATTTGTTGGTAATAAATAATGGTTAATGTTAAAGTTGACCCTTTAGTACCTAAAGATACTTAAAATTCTTACCGTGTTATTTGTTTTTTTTTTAAATTATGTATTTCATTCAGTTTAAATTTTCAGAAATAACGACGATGCTTATAAGTACCCTTTTTTTTTTATCAAAAACACCCGAAAATAAAGAAAAATGTAAAATATGTTTTCGTGTTTCTTTTGACAATAATATATAATAAATGAATTAAAGGGTTAAATCGACGTTTCGATCTTTGTGTAGATCATTTTTAAGATTTATTTGAATTGCGTCTGTAAAACGCATATGGTGTATAATTTTCAAAACCTTTGGTACGATTAATTATAAAGAATGCTGTTTAGAAAAAATTAATTACTTGCTTTGTGGTAAAATTAAACTTTTGAATATTTCAATAAATTATTATTATTATTATTTATTGTAGATGGACTGAAGCCCTTTTACATAAGTATTATCAAAAAAAGAGAAAGATATAAGACTACTCGTCTAATAAGAAAGAAGGGACATGCACAAAAGAAGAAAAAAAATATAATAAATATAATACTGATACAATCGATAGGTATTAACATATAATCCCGCGTAGTTGCATTTGAAAATTTTGCAAAAACTCAATAAAAAATCAATACGATTATAAATAGTGCATGATTGTTGCAATAACGCGATTCATTGGATTAATTAATCCATAAGTAGATTTCGCTTTAAGTGTTTGAAAATCCGTTCTTATTCTCAGTTCAGGTGCCGGCACATAAAAATTGTAATAAAGTGGTCAAGATGATTGAAAACTAAAGTTATTACTTACCAGTTCGTTGTTGTTTCAATCTTACTGTTACTTGTCGCGGTAATTTTTGCTCGGTGTCTTATAGCCTTGTCCATTAGTGTGTCCTAGCACCGTGTCCCAGGTTGTTCAACCACGACGAAAAATCTCGGAAAAACTTGTACCGTGCGCGGCCGTAGTTTTGTCGTCGGCTAATGAAAATTAACGAGCCGCTGTCAAATGCTCGGCGGTGGGCGCTATAATATGAAAGTCGGACGAACACAAAGGGGTAGATTGTGGTAGCCGCGCGATCATGATTTCGCGCGACCCAGCAGCCGAGTTTTACCGGTCTCTGGAGCAGCTCTTGCACGTCGTAAATAAAAGGGCCCCGATGACGTATGAATATTCGACGTCGTACATACGGTGCACGTGCCTTACCACCCTCCGTGGAATTTCACCCCCTTTCCTCGATTTCCGAAGGAGGATCACGTTCCCGGCTCGAGTGCTCGATCGGATATGATGCATCGAGGTGTTCCCGGTGATCTTCGAAACTGCTTCCTCTTTTACCTCTCGTTGGAAAATATTGCCACGGCTGGCTAGAAGTTTGAGTTAAGAGGGGCGCCGCGGGGAGTTGGGTGGTAACGGCAGAATGATTCCCAGAGGCAGAGCGCGATCGTATTTCCACGTTTATTTTTACATCTCGGGTATCGGGTGGCCGCGTATGCAAATTATTTATTACGCTAAAATAACACCTTTTCCTGTCGCTAAATTCGACCGTTGATTATCCCTTTGCGCTCGCGGCTATTTTAACTTGAAAATTAAACGTTTCTTCCGATCTAGAATAATTCAATTGTATATGATTCTTTTCGTTTTATTTTTACGACTTCATTTCATTGGCACAGGGTGGGGCTCCACATTTTTCCATCTAGATTTACATCATTATTGTTACGCGTAGCAAACAATGTTTCAGATGAAGTTGAATGGTTTCGAGAGGGGCACATTTTCAAAAATCTTTTAACATCTTCAAAATTCTTTTAACATATTCAAAATCATATATTTTTTATTGCATCAGCTGATGCTCCTTCATATTCTTTACAAAAAAATATTAATCTATTTGTGTAAAGAAATCATTAGTTTAGGAGATATTTTAATTATAATTTATAGTGCTCTCCTTCTACATTATTTCATTGAATTCATATTATTGACCAGAGAGTCGAGATTACCTAACAAATTATAATTAAACTAAGACACTAATGATTTCTTTACACAAATAGATTAATACTTTTTTGTAAAGTATATGAAGGTGTAAAGTATATGAAGTATATGAAAGCTGATTGCATCAGCTGATGCAATAAAAAATATATGATTCCATTAAAAAAAAAATGAATGACCTTCATATGTCCTTTACACGTCCACCTACAAAAAAAAATGTACCATCAGAATGTGCCTATCTCAGAACCATTCAACTTCATCTGAAACATTGTTTGCTATGCGTAATAATAATGCCGTAAATCTACATGACAAAATGTGGCGCCCCACCCTCTATAAGACCTCCTACAATACTTAAATGTGTAGCAGTATTGTGATTAATCGTACTGTTATTTTTGTGATGAGTCACCTCTAAGGGTTAACCCTTCGGTCGACAGAGTGATAACGTGGACCTCAGTTTCATGATTTTTCCAAAAATCTGATTTATATACCCATTTGAATTTCTGCTAAAAATTTAGGTAATCTAATAAGATCTGATGAAAAGTAAGTACAGTAATTTTTAGTGATGACTCTGAGTTATTTCGACTGCTAAGGGTTAACTCTTCGGTCGACAGAGTGATAACGTGGACCTCAGTTTCATGATTTTTCCAAAAATCTGGTTTATATACCCATTTGAATTTCTGCTAAAAATCTAGGTAACCTAATAAGATCTAATAAAAAGTAATTTCACACACACAACACACACACACTGAATTGAACATGACGGTAACAATTTTAAAGTGAGGATCTCCTAACAGAAATCGTGCAGATTCATTGTTTCTGGTAACATCCTGCCATCAACAGGAAATAAATAAAATGAATTCTTTTCTTGATATGCAAAAATCGTACGCGTGTTCTTCTTTCTAGCACGATATGCACTCACCGTGTGCCCATCATTTGCATACATACGAGGCATTGAATGCATATTTCTTCATGTTGGTCTATTGGAACAACGTCCCCTACAAAATTTGCATTTATATCATGAAAATATAAATCATTTCATTCGTTCACATCATATTTATCCCCCTCCATTTCATTTACTCCAGACGATGTTACTTATTTTTCTTATTAGACGAAAATGCAAGTTTGCTAATTAAAATGAAAAATATAATGTCGACAGACAGAGAAGGCATAAAAGGGGATTGGCTTTCGTCACGATCGATCCAAATGAAATTTGGCGCGCTATGTTTTCCTATGGGAACGCTGTGGCTTATGTATCAAAGTCACTATTTTGTACTCGTGTATTCGCTGTGTGTAGGTGAATAAATAATCACTGTAATGTTTGGTCGGTTCTTTGATGTGCACTATTTTCTTTGCCAGAGTGTTTCATGAGAGTACGGTATAGAATATTAGAGCATTCTTACGAAGCAGCGATAGTCATTTTTGTTGTACCTGCATTTTAGATAATGGAGCTGAACGAAGTACTTGCGTAACTCAATTTTTGTTTGCATTATTTTCTCCTTGCGTTGGTTAACTTTGTATTATCGATTTATAAATTGAATGTTTTATCAATGTTTTTGCCAAATTCTATATCTCTATTTACAAAATTAACACCCATATAAGGATCGATTAGTATTATTTATCTCTATCAATACTATTAGCAAACAGTTTGACAAGTAATACCTAGTACTTCTCCAGCAAAAGATAAATTATATCCTCTTTTAATAAGTAATTAACGTCGACATATACTACTTTCCAAATTTCTATTAAATTCAACACTGGATCTCTGTGTACATTTTTCTATACATTTAAATGCATATGTACGTTCACGTTGCTCGGATAGAAACTTTTTATTTACTCGGAATGTTCTGCTTTATTTATCACATAGTCTACCATGTTAATTTGCATTTGAGAACAACGCCAAGTCCCTTGATAGAGAACAACTATATTCAAACAAGGCGGAATTATATAAAGTTTTAATGGAGGAAAGAAACAAAGTTTCTTTAGACTTTAATTCTACGTTTGATAAACTCCAGATTGTATCTGTATCTCGGTCAAATGCGAAAGATTCTCGTAGACACTGCAAATATTCATTCATAAAATAAAACGTGTAAAATGAGCCAATCCAAGTAAGTGTTTCATATTTAATATGTGGCCGAATAATTCTTTTAACAATTTATTTCCTTCGAAATATTTTTCCGTGTCTTTATCGTTCCGTGTTTCTCCTACTCACTTTTCTCGTGAATGCATAAAATCCGGCAGTCTACTGATAATTAAGAAAAGTGTCGGAGGAAAACGATTGTTCTATTATCCGAGCATCCCTTTATTCGAATACATTTGTCCTCGTATTAATTCAGACCCGGTCGACTGTGCTGTATAAACGTCTTACGTTTCTACTGTTCTCTCGAATACAGTATTATTCCTATTCAAGTGCACCGTAAAGTCAACTATGCACAGAAAGCGTGGAAATTATTCTTACGTCGAGCTAAACCGGTATACTTATATATTTACTAAATATTTATATTTATATATTTTTTTATTTATATATTTATACATATATATACAAATATTTATGTATTTATATATTTATACATATATACTAATATTTATATATTTATACATTTATATATATATACACACAAATATTTATATATTTACTAAATAATAAGTATAAATCAATTATCAAGTGAATATTTCGTGTGATTATTTCACTGCTAATATCCCTTTTACAATAAAGCGAACAATCAATTTTTCATTTTGCAAGTTTCCCCAATTTGGAAAGAGCTCGTTCTTTTTCTACAAAATTTGTTCACGGTACTAACGATTTAACGATGTACACAAGCATTAACGATCTGTTAACTTGAAATTTGCAAATTAGATTCGTTTTTCTTAGATAGCTTTATCAACGTTCGCTCTGTTTATACACAAAACTGTTTGACTCGTTTAAAATATAGTTAGAAGTGTTAATCGTATATTGCTCCACGCAAATAGCAATTAGAGAATTCAATATT
Source organism: Lasioglossum vierecki (assembly GCA_028455595.1). Classification (NCBI taxonomy): domain Eukaryota; kingdom Metazoa; phylum Arthropoda; class Insecta; order Hymenoptera; family Halictidae; genus Lasioglossum; species Lasioglossum vierecki. The sequence continues at coordinate 8,913,247 of CM052339.1, read as the reverse complement.
TTCTTTCTGAAATTCTGTTGCAAATACAAAAGCAATTACACGCGCGTGAACGTGTTGAAATGTTTCATCCTAAATTTTCCTCTTATTTGAACCAGCTAGTAAATATTAACCCGGTTAGTGATCAACACGAAGTTCCGGTGTAACATAGTTTTCACAAGCGCGCGCATAGCGAACGGTTGGAAATTTATCAGATTTCCAGAATATGTTGTAACTCAACGAGAGTTTAAAAAATCACGATGCAACGAAAAATGCTGTAACTCTGTCAGATAGACTGCGAAGAAATTCCAGGATACATTCGCGTAACTGACCACTTCTCGCAGAAGTGTATGTCCCACTGTATGTTACATAACAATTAATATGAATGAATTAAACTTTGTTCTTTAGTTGAATAATTTTAGTATTGAAAATCTATGAAGTTTTAGCTTGACTGGACATCACCCTGTTTTAATTTAACATTTTGTGAACAGAATTTTTCTAACGAACTTGATAATCTATTTTCTTTTAGTAATTATAATATTGACTAACCACGAAATTCGAAAATAATGTAATAGTTTGTGGTAAATAATAATTGGTCAACGAAAAATGCTATAACTTTTCCAGATAAACTGTGAAGAAATTCCAGGATGCATTCGCGTAACTGACCACTTCTTTCGGAACATTCAAGTAACAGTTCATGTTCTATTTGCGTGTTGCGAAGGAACTCTTAAATCACATTCTCGTGTTGACTGTTAATTTATTCGAGTGGTTTGTTTTTCCAAAAGGATTAAATAAATTTCCGAAGTTTTATGTCTCTTGCGTTTTCTTTCGCTCCAAATACCAATTTAATACCTTCCCATCTGTTCTTTTTTCGTGCCGCCTTGATGAAATACTTGCAAATTGAAAGAGTGCAAGTTCTGCGAAAGGACCTAATAGCATTTAAGAGTTTGACGGAACAAACCACTGAACTGGATGCAATTCACTTCCAACAACTTGCGAGGTACACTTTTATGTTGTTTTGCTAAGATGTAGCATGCCTGCAACCGGGTCAAGGTAGCTTTTTTTTTATTTCGACGCCAAGAAGTCTGGAATTTGCAATAACGAGATGCTATTCCAGTCAAAGGGAATACCGATCCGTCTGGCCACTTCCGGTCTGTGGTCCTCTCTCAGTTCTGGTAATTGCCACATAACCCATTTCACGTTGGCTATGTTCGCGATACCTTCAATTGCAGGACATCAAATGATTTCCTTATGAGATTTCTCTGTTGCATTACTTGCAAGGAGATATGCAATGTGTCTGAATCAATCAGAAACACCATTCGATTGATGATATTATAGTGCATTTTCTTCGTTTCTCTTTCTCAAGGGAAGAACTATAATCTTCGAATAGAAGTTTCGACTTATCGAAGTCGAGGGAGTTTGTAAAAGAGTTAAAAATTTGCTAATTACTATATACAAATATAAATTCAATTTACTAGGCTCTCCCATATTACTAGACTGCGGATCTTTGTGCGATTATGGCTTCTAAAGATTTTCAAGAAATGACAGGACATAAAATATGTGGACTGATTTGATCTATTTAAATTTGATCATACAGTACATTGAAACAAGATGTCAATAAAAAAAGAGAATCGTTCCTTTGCGAAAATACTGATTAAACAGCTCATTCCTCTTATATAATATTCAACGTTCAGACGTATTTATGTATTATGTTTCCTTCAATTCTAATTGTGTTCATAATAAATAAATTTGTTATATGATCTTTGGGTTAATTGAGTATTTAAAGTGTTTTTAAAAACTCCCACAAAATACAACAGATTACTTGCAAGGAGTTATGCAATGTGTCTGAATCAATCAGAAACACCATTCGATTAATGTTCTTCTAATGTTGCAAGGATAAGATTCGTCACACAATACAGACCACTTTGACAAGAATAACAGACAGAATGAAAAGGAAGAAAGATAAATGGAATCAAACTTTATGAAAAGTTTCCGCCGGTAAATATCTACGAGAACAGGAACGTCAAGCAATTTCATCAAATCGAAATCTTTACTGTACGATAAAAGTTCTTGGGCTATGAAATTCTCGTTGAAGCCGACGGCATAAAACTGTCACTCAATTTAGCTTCGAAAATAAAGGATGCTTTCCAGCCGCGTAAACTATAATACACTGCAATGTCTCACAATAATTTGCATCATTATCTCCCAGCTTACAAAGTTCCCAACGAAACTGTTTCACATAGCTATCGTAAAAGTTCATATAAAATTACGTTCGAAGTATTTAACACTAGATTACCTAAGGAAGTCATTTTGACTACTTTTCAATTTCAATTAGAAAAACAATTGTGCATATAATGACACAGCTTCTTAAAATTTTGGACTTTTTGTACAACATATAAATGCGTTTATTAATCATTGTAGTTGCCTCTCCCCCTCTTTCATTTCCGGTATATTTGGAAGATACGTTGTGCAGAAAGCCGTGCTATTACAAGATAAATACTTGAAGAATATCATGAACAATTTTTCAAATGATGCTTCTTCAATGAAGTTGATTATTATCACTGAAATTTGCATTAGCTCTTGCATTATCTTCGAGTGATTAAAATAATTGAAGGTACACCTACATTTTTCGTATCTTACAATTAACATGGGACTTATTTCATACGTATTGGAATCATTAAAAATACTATAAATTCTCAAATGATGCTTCTTCAATGAAGTTCATTATTATCACTGAAATTTGCATTAGCTCTTGCATTATCTTCGAGTGATTAAAATGATTGAAGGTACACACATTTACATTTCTCGTATCCTACAATTAACAGGGAGATTTATTTCTGCACAAAGATATATATGAAACAATTGTTTGCACATATATATGTGTTGTACCTGTATCGCCTAAAAGCAGCCATTTTGACTACTTGGGAAATTATAAATAATCAAATGACTTTTATTATTGAATTGAATAAATTTCTTAAAATTTTTAAAATTCAACAGTTTATATATTTTTTGATTACCGTCACTTGTACGTGACTTGTTATTCGAATATTTAATAACTTGTATGACTGTAAATAATATAAAAAATATTAAAAATTAATTTTAAAAAAATTTCTTTACACATTAGTTATTCTTTCACAACGCAGTCATTTTGACTGCTTTGGGGCAATATAGGTATATACTAAGTTTCAGTCTTTCTAGTGTTAATCTGTGAATCGTGAATCTGTCTAATAATAACTCTGATGTACATTCAAGTAATGTTATTCTATGTAGGAAACTTGATAGCTAAAGATTGTCGTAATACCTACGTTCAAATTCACTTTGCCCCGAATTTTCGTTATCATCCGAAAGCTTTCCTATTCGATTCACCGCAAGTTCGCTCTATGATTTACGACCCGAGTCGCTCCACGGGTAAATCACCATCTTCCATCGTGGTAAAACTTGGCTCGTTCTGCCACCATGAACCATTTTCTGCTCGACGACCTTCCCTGTGTCTTCGACAGCGCCACCAATCCTTCTGCCCGCTAGATATTTCCTGAAATGAGGAATTACATACGTTCAGAGAGATTGCCCACCGTCGTTCCTCCGCGGATCTTCCCTTCAAGGCTACATTTCTATAATGCATCGGATCTCACGGAAGGATCGTTTACTCGAATCTGTCAAAATGTTATTCGGTAATAACTATCTTTCTCACCTGATATCAAATGCGTCTGATGCTTAGACAGCGGGTTTTATGCATTTATGACAAAAATGAGTCGCTGCCATTTGGAACAGTAAAAATTTTAAAAGAATTTTTAAATATCTCCCGCACTAATAATGTTTCACCGCTAGAAATATTAAATATATAAATATTCGAACGCTGGAAAATTTAGTATTTGAAATTTGCAATAAAATAATTAGTAAAGATAATTATTTATCCAATTATGATAATTTGAC
>CM052339.1:8890069-8909238 GCA_028455595.1 Lasioglossum vierecki | reverse complement strand
GGATGAACTAAACTTTGTTCTTTAGTTGAATAATTTTAGTATTGAAAATCTCTGAAGTTCTAGCCAGAATGGACATCACTCTGTTTTAATTTAACATTTTGAGGAGCAATATATCATACATGACCAACAGAATCTCTTTAAGGAACTTGATAATCCAAGATAAATTAAATCTTGGTTCTATTTTCTTTTAGTGATTATAATATCAACAAACCACGAAATTCGAAAATAATGTAATAGTTTGTGGTGAATAATAATTGGCCAAGGTATAGTGTAAATGTACCGAGAGAATATTTCATGGTGATGGTAACCATATGAGTGTTCCATCTTTTTCTACCTAGAAACCTTATTCACGAAATATCACGAATCTAATTAACAAAGGTAAACGTTAAATAATCCAACTTTTACACTCCATTTAATTTTCCAGGGAGCATTGAAATTGTCCCTGAAATGAGTTTTTCTTTGAATAATTTTAATATTAATTCTCATGACTTCACGGTTTTATATTATCTTTAGTAATGCTTATCATAAATGCATGAAATCCGCGGTGTAGTTACAATATTTAACGAATTTGTTGTTCCGCTGCTAAGTAATTGTTTCAACGGATACTAAATATCGTAAAATGTATGGGAAAACGTCGAGAATAAAACGAAAAACGATTTTTCATGTAAAACGTATGCAGCTTGTATCTGAATTTGATAAATAGTGTAAAAAAAACGATCTGTAACAGTGAGCGTACAGTGATAAATTGATTCTTATATAATAGGCAGTATAACGTTTTATAAATAACCGGTGTAACGTTTTAATGTTAAAAAATTCGAAAGGATTTCCTCGGTCTGTCTTTTTGTCTTCGATCGAGTAAATATCAGAGAAGCGTAACAATCGTTGCATCGAATTTTCGTCGTTCCCAGCGTTCATATTTACATACAGAACGATGAAATCGGACCTTCTGCACAATTTTCCGCCATGATAAATTATACGAGTACCGCCTTTGACGGTATTTCCATGCCCGGCCAAAGGGCAACGGAATATGGAAACGTCTACTGTTCCCATTTTTAAAAAATATCCTACCGTGTAAGTTGCCCTTTATGTCGTTCGGCGTGCATTTGTTACGTTAATTTTTAGTTAATTTTCAAACAGTTCTCGATATCAGATGAGTGGCTGCGAGGGCACCGACGAAAAAGCTTTTATTACACGGTGTAACAGATTTTCCCTTATTCAGACCAAAATAAAGAAAGAACAAATTTTCATGGTAGGTTTTAACCAAATTAGCACTATATAATATTATGTTATGTTTAAAGTAACAGTCACATTTAAAGAAACTGTGTTTTCATGTAATATAAATTCTCGATTTTTTGATTGCACATTACGATATCGATTTATAAAATATTTTAGAAGAAGAGATGGCAACGCACGCTATCATACATAGTGAAAACCGTGAATATGATGAACAACTCTGCCATTTGACTCTAGCATGAGATCCCGTAATCCGTTCTTCTAGAATAACCGTTCAGTAAAAATGTCTACCTTTCTAAATTACGTTACATAACTTCAGCTCTCTTCTCAGCTTAGTCAGCTAGGTAAAAATATCTTCTATCCAGACGACCAATTTCATTTTTGGTAAGGACACTCGCCAATTACTTTCTTGACCTTTTCCCGGGCAGTTAATTCCAGATTTGGATAGTAATATAATCGGAATCATCCCCTTCCTGCATTTCCTCCATATAAAGTAATATATTACACAATTAAACTTTTTATTCTTGTCAGTAAACATTGCTGTACTATTATTAAAAATGTTGTTTACATTATCAGATATGTCGGTATCTAACCAATTACTAGACATTTAAGTATTGTATGAGGTATCACATCAATTTCATATCTATCAATTTAAAAAAAAAAAATCATACAGAATGGAAATATTCTAGGTCAAAAGAAACGTTTAATTTTTCAGTTAAAATAGTTCCGAGTGCAAAGGGTTAATTAATCAAAGTAACCACATTGGTATTTCAAATTAATATGTTTAAATCTTCAGTAACATAATATTAAAAATATTGTTTGCAAATTACCGCGTTAACTACTGGACGTTATGGTCTTCGTTTAGGTAATTTTCAAGATTAATTAGAATCGCGTCTATAAAATATTATACAAGTTTCGAAACACTTGTTTTGATGACGTGCTGCGCAAAAATCGTTATCAAGAATCCTTATCTACAAAACTCAATAACTCCGGTACTTCATCCGCCCATACCATAAATTTGCATGTCCCAGCTGAGTTGTCGACGCTTCTTAATCCTAAACCGCAAAATTTTAAACTGTAAATCTATAATATAGACCTCCACGAACATTTAAAAAAAAATTTCAATTGAATCGGCGGAAAACTGAGTTGTAGGCAGATTTTTGGCCACAAAGATCGCTTTCTCGCCTACTGTGAATTTTGTAGATAAGGATTCTTGATAACGATTTTTGCGCAGCACGTCATCAAAATATAGACCTTCACGAACATTTAAAACAAAAATTTCAATTGAATCGGCGGAAAACTGAGTTGTAGGCAGATTTTTGGCCACAAAGATCGCTTTCTCAACTACTGTGCGCCGTGTTGTCGGCGAAGTAAGAGCGACTCGATTAAGACATGGTCTGTAATCCGCGTGCTTCAATTATTACACAGTGTCGACGAGAGTCGTTGCGATAAATCTGAAGCTCGCTGAAAATAACAAGCACGGTAGCCATAAATGAAGTTCTAATTGAAGGAAGATCGGCAGTTGTAATTTCGCGTGTTCTCCGGCGGCGCGGCGTTCGTTCGTTCACCCTCGGGGAGGAAGCAGCAGGAGCAAACTGTCCAATTTATAATTTCCTTTGGGGCTTGGTGAAGCAAACGACAAGGCGAAGTGTCTGTGGCGGTTGACCGACTATTTCCAACGACAGTTAAATCTTCCATCGGGATTACCGTCCTCCCTTTTCGAGCAATTTCAAAACTTTATTGACACCGCCGCGAGTTACCATCCAACACGTTGTTGTTCAACATTGAAAAATACGATTCCCCTGTGGCTACCCAATTTGCAACTACACTGCCCCCTGACGGGAACAAATTCGCGGCAATAGAGAGCTCGTTAGCGAAACATTGTCAATACATTTCTTCGTTTCAACACCACCATTATTTCCTATCAAGTTACTGAAGATTTAAACACATTAATTTGAAATACCAATGTGGTTACTTTGATTAACTCGAAAATCAAACGTTTCTTTTGACCTACAAAATATTTCCATTCTGTATGATTTTTTAAAAAATTTGTAGATATGAAATTGATGTGATACCTCATACAATACTTAAATGTTTAATAATTGGTTAGATACCGACATATCTAATAATATAAACATAACTGATAATGCAAAATTGATTAAAAATAAATTAATAATAATAAAGTACCAAACGATCGAACTTTGCGCCGAAAACATTCGTCATTCTACATTAACAACAAATACGATCGATAGAAGAATATATTTAGCATCCTCTAAGCTAAATACTAACTAATAAATTGCCGGGTACTAAGCAACAGTTGCAAGACGAAAACCATGCATTAGTAAAATTAGTAAAAAAATAGTTTCAACTACTGTTTCACATGGAAGCAAATTTAATATGAACCGTCAGAAACGGGGATAATACAAGAATCAAGACATTAGTAAAATTAAACAATCAAAATAATTAGGTAATCACTGGGCTGTGGATATCTTTATGCAGAATAAAAAATTGTCTTCATCGATTTCAATTTTTTCATTCCAATTAACAAAATCATGCAGTGAAGGGTTAATACAATTTGGAATACAACCAATCGACAGAATCGGGGATAGTACAAGAATCAAGATGTTAGTAAAATTAAACAATCCAACTAATTAGGTAATCACTGGACTGTGGATATCTTTATGCAGAATAAAAAATTGTCTTCATCGATTTCAAATTTTTTCATTCCAATTAACAAAATCATGCAGTGAAGGGTTAATACAATTTGGAATACAACCAACCGTCAGAAACGAGGATAGTACAAGAATCAAGACATTAGTAAAATTAAACAATCAAAATAATTAGGTAATCACTGGACTGTGGATATCTTTATGCAGAATAAAAAATTGTCTCCATCGATTAGACGGAAGGCAAAAAACACAAAAACTGACCTTCTTTCAATTTTTTCATCCCAATTAACAAAATCCTACAGTGAAGGGTTAATACAATCTGCAATACAACCAACACCTTCTATCGACTCTGTTATCTGAAGAAATAATAGCCGGAAGTAGAAGTTCCTGTTTTCTACTTAGCGAGCCTCCATCAACCGAACAGGCTTGTTGCTTATCCGCGTTCGGATAAACGAGGTTCTACCGTAGCGTATACGCGGCCGTTACTATTGGCTTTTACCAAATGCAATTGTCTTAACAACCTGCATGTTTTCTACGGCGTATCGTAGTGACATTTCGAACAGGATAGTTCGCCGGCACGGTCAATTATGTATCGGAAGCAAAATTGGCTTTCGGCTGTTTCGGAAACAACGGGAAGCCTCAATCGTGCAGGAATTAATGGCTTTGTCGTATCCCAGTACGAAATTGCAGGGAAAAGAAAAAAAGGAGGGAATGGAATTACGGAACGGTGGACGCCTCTACGAACTGTACTGTTACCAATTGCTCTTAATCGAGCTTATTATCTATCGATCCGTTCCCGTTGGTTGTGCGCGAAAAAGGTATCGCGGAAGATTCCGTGACACTGTACGTATATTCGTGACGATAATTGTCTGCAATTTCGACCGCCATGAATTGAAAATGCTATGCGAATACTATCTTTCGAAAACCCTATAAATTCAGGGCTCGATATAGGCTGTTACGAATTTCTCCTTGATTTATTTCTATCACATAGTTCTTGCGACTCGTGTCGGGGTACGTGCACCGGTTCGGCATTTGCATCCCGACAGTCGTTATCCGTTGAATAACTTCTTTGAAATTCAACCGAACAACTCGACCTTTTTTAACCACTTAATCGTTACAGATAACGGATGGAAGATATTTTAAAAAAATTACTGCTCGACGATATTACGGAGAAAATAGCATTGGTTGCTTTTGCACACACTTTGTATTTGAGTATATATGAAAAATGTATAAATTATGTTGAAAATTGCAATTTTTAAACGCTAATGGAATTCATGTATTGAATATGGTATACAAATCACATCTGGTTGAAAGCATTAAATAAATAATAAGATTCGTGTCTGCAGCATCTAATTTAATTACTTCAGAAACCTGAAGTCGTTTGGTTTAATTTTAAAATATCCAATATTGATAGTTATAAAGTTAATTGGTTTAATGGAACCGAAAGCGACATAATAAAGAGCCAGGATGCGCCACCAATAAATGAAAAGTATTTCAAACAAACGCTGCGCGCTACTGAGTAGGTCACGTGAAATAATTGGGTTTTTTTTACTTTTATTAATGAAAATGTGAGGGAATGTCGCGCGTCCAGTTTTTTTCTCATGGAACGATCAATATTTTTACCAAATTTCAATAAACCGATGTACGCGTATGATTTTGTATATTGTTACGAACGAATGTGTTAATTGTAAATTGTTACACGCCATTTTCGTAACTTTTTTTTCTAGATTCAATTGTACGCGCGGCATGGTTAATCCGAAATGCGAGCGATAAATGGAAAAACATTTTATCAACTGGCTGAGTAATATTAAATAGGTCACGTGCAATAATTCGCGTTTCGCTATTTTCCACATTCATCAAAATTTGGAAACTGTACAAGTTTCGTATTAATTGGACACCACATCGTTCGCATTTAATTACAACACACGCTGTGTATAATATAAAACACAATAAAATATAATTGTTAATTAAACAAATGCTATATTCGAACTATTCCCTTATGTCTTGACCACATTTGTTTATTAACATTCGTCGAACTGATAAAAACGCTTATCGTTCATCTCCGATAAAGCTACTTTCGAATTCCTTGCTGTTCTTTCAAAATCGTTAAGTTCTGCGGATGCACGCGCGTACTTCGTTAACAGACTGAAAAAAATAACTCTTTCATGTCTCCACTTTTGCTTCCTCTTCGTTATCCGTTCGCCACGGAACGCTTTTATTTGAATTGCCTCCGCGTTCAACCGCAATTATAATGTTAGCGACCCTCGACAGAAAAACGAATTATTACCGTCATTGTTTTAATACGCGGCGTAAACAATTTCGTTAATTTCCGCTTATTAATGGAAGGGGATTGCAAATGACATTTATTCGGGCGACGGAAGCTTGGCGTGTTATCGTCGTTCCATCCGCCATTCCTTTTACCCTCGCATTATTGGACGACAGCGCACAGTGCTCCAAAATTTTCTAGAAACTTTCGGTGTTCGTTAATCTGATTGTGACAGACGAAAATTTATTTATTATGTTTATATATTTTTTATAACAAACAAATACTAACCCTGCACGATCTATGTCGGATCACGGATCCGAGGATCAGACTTAGATCAAGACTTTACTGTAATTCAAATCATTCAAGATTGAAAATAAAATTCAATGGTTAGATTTTCAAGAATGCAATCAGAAAAGAATGGAGACTATATCATTTTTCCATGAAAATCAGACACGAACTTTCGGTATTCGTTAATCTGACTGTGATAGACGAAAATTTATTTATTATGTTTATATATATTTTTTTATAACAATCAAACGTCAATTTCTAGAATCAGAATTGGCCACTCAGAAGTCACTCATTCATTTTTGTTAAGTAGAAAAGAAAACACGACCTGCGATATATGTAAAGTACCAGTTAAAATAAATCACCTTATACTGGAATGCCAAAAATATGAAAATGGAAGGAAAAATGCTAAACTGCCTGGATCTTTACCCATTCTGTTAGGTTCTAAGGAATACATTGTCGGTATTGCCCAATATATCGAAGATACTAAGATGTACAAAACAACAACATTAAATGAATTAATTAAAAAAAATACTAACCCTACACGATATATGTCGGATCACGGACCCGTGAATCAGACTTAGATCAAGGCTTTACTGTAACATCAAAAAAAAATTCAATGGTTAGATTTTAAAGAATGCAATTAGAAAAGAATGGTGACTATATCACTTTTTCCATGAAAATCAGACACGAACTTATGCAATCGTAAATTTAAATAGTATCTCGAAACAATCGGAAAGAGTTTCCGATCACATCTGTCGCAGAAATCGATAAAGGAATCGTAGATTCTTGTACAGTCAATCGAATGAAAACAATTGTCGACGTGGACACTTTTGTTAGTTTAAAGACCAGGCAAACAATCTTGTCCAGTGGCTAGAAGAAGGTAAATCGACAACAACAATTTATTCAGTTATTCTTATTGACCGAGCATTTCTAACAAGAAAGAAAAATGAATCAGAATTTCCCGAGGAAGACAGGGAAATCAATATCTAGGAAAATTATGCAGCTCTTATCATTAAAGATTAATATCTTCTGCTTTTGGAGAGATAGTCCCACTTTCATAAAAGTTATCCGACTATTTGAAAGACGTTTTACTTATTATTCGGTCGCCAGGGTTGTTTCTAAAAATCAACCGGCTTTAAACATTAATGTGTTTGATCCTGTTAGTTCTGTAAATCGCATTTTTTAATAGGTACGAGCCAATATTATGCGGTACAGTTAACTTTAGCCTGTCTTTATGGTTCCAAATTGAAAACAGATATTGGATGCCTCAGAAAACTTTTAAAAAATAGACGAGAAGACGTTCTTTCACACGAAAAATTCTCAACCCCGTATGTCACATTCGCATCATCTCGGCTATAAATCAGTCACAGTGAGTTTACTGTACTTCTTATAATCCTGTGCTGCAGTATTTCCAGTTTGAAACGCTATAAAACAAAACAATATGGAACAGTACATAACGTATTTTATTTTAATATGTTCATCTTTAGATTCAAGTTAATCTGATTAAAGATTAAAAATTGAAGATAACAGCTGATTAAAAGCCATTTAAAATTCAATTTCTGTGCTGCAGTATTTTCAGTTTGAAACGCTATAAAACAAGACAATATGGAACAGTACATAACTTATTTTATTTTAATATGTTCATCTTTAGATTCAAGTCTAATCTGATTAAAGATTAAAAATTGAAGATAACAGCTGATTATAAACCATTTAAAAATCCAATTTCCAGAGGTATATCTTATTATTATTCTCACATAGAAGGAAAAAAAAATACTATTTTCATTTTGCGATGGAGAAACAAATAATACGAGAACAGAATTGCTACGAACTAGGCTAATTTAATTTTAGATTTAACGCGTGGATTTAAGGCGTTCAAACAGCGGGGGATTTTCGTGAAAATACTTTGCAATAATATCTTTATCGGATTGGCACCGAAACTGATCGGTAGTAAAGCGAACGAGCTTTTCATATCGACAAAGCATTTGCGAATTTTTGGTGGGGCAAATCTTTATGGAAAATCAGAGAAATAAACTTTCACGACTAGTTTCGCCAGGGATGCGAAAAATTTCTGAAATTGCCCAAGTTTCCCAAACTCCTAGTTTTACATCTAACTGTGTACATATGGTGTTCCAGATTTTTAATGGTAAATTCCGTTTTGAACGACGGAAAGAAATTATTCCTATTTATATGTAGATATCGAGGTCTATGTTGCATAAGCCTCTGTTGTAACAAGTATTGATCCTTTTCGAACAATATGGTACACAAGCATATTTTCATTTTCATTTGAGGAAGCAAATTTTTATTTCTGCTGCAACGAAGTGCATAGAAATCTTTCGCTGTAAAGAAAGTTATTTAGTGGTCTAGTTAGCGTGGTTAAAGGCATTGCGACAGGTGTCCGAAACTACGATCAGCCTATGAATGCAGGTAAGGCTGCAGCTGTGGTCTGCTGTGCCGGTATTATGCGCGCGAGTATGCAGATTACTTTTATTGTTGGGAAGTTCGAAAGCAGTGGTTTTCTTAATACATATGTATGGACGAAGAGAAATCTTGTGAATTGTACGCAGTTCTAATTGAAAATTTATAAATGATGGCTTTAAAAAACTATGTGAACGCGAATTTCCAAATTTTCGAAAAATTTCATTCAATTAGATTCGTTTTAAAGAAGCCTGTACTTTCGCAATTAATTTTGGGCTCTTTCCGAAGATTAATTTGGTATGTTATTCCAATTATCCATAATTATTGTGATAACTATGGATTTAAATACAATGTCAAAATACTGTATTAAATTACTACCTTGCTCTATCAAAATTTTAAAACTTTAAATTTAACAACACCGTCGTCCACCATTATATTGAAAATATTTCAAATGGCATAAAAAGGATCTTTAGAAAAATCGGATTACATATCAAATTTTCGAAAAATTTCATTGAATTAGATTCATTTTAAAGAAGCCTGTACTTTCGCAATTAATTTTGGGCTCTTTCCGAAGATTAATTTGGTATGTTATTCAAGTTATCGATCGTAAAATTGTTAAAAACAAAAAATGTATTAATGTTCTCGATGCAACGGTACGATAAAGAAAATACATTAAAGCAATTTTGCTAGTTTGATTAAACTTTCAACGTTTCGATCCTTATATGGATCTTTAGATCTGATGTTATATAAGATGTTATATAAGATGTTATGCAATTAACAAAACAAAGGATAAACAATATTATTAGGAAACGGATTCATCATAACACACTACTGGTTCAGTAGTGTAGCGTAATATTCTTGAATCGTAGGTGTTTCATACCCAAGATTTACGCTAGGATGTTTAATCATATGAATCGTTTCCAGCAGTATCCTATTACTTAAATTAATCTCCTTGTCAATTGCTTTAACATTGTTAAAATCAAAACGATGGACAAACTCTAAAGAATAAAGAAGAAAGTCTCGACGTCTGACCAATGTAAACTTGGTTACATCCCTTACAAGGTATTAAGTAAACAATATTACAGCTTGTAGAAAGCGGTAGCTTATCTTTGATCGGTGGAAACCAGTTTTTTAAATAATACGGTATTTTGAAAATGGTATGTAATCCGATTTTTCTAATGATCCTTTTTATGTCATTTGAAATATTTTCAATATAAGGGTGGACGACGATGTTCTTAAATTTAAAGTTTTAAAATTTTCATAAAGCAAGCTAGAGTAATTTAATACAGTATTTTGACATTGTATTTAAATCCGTTGTTAGCACAATAATACTGAATTTTCTATTAAACATTTTCAGAAGCAGTTTTCTTCTATCTTGAGAAAGATCCATATCCTTTAATTTATTTTCTTTATTGTACCGTTGCGCCGAAAACATTAATACATCTTTTATTAACTTGAATAACATACCAAATTAATCTTCGGAAAGAGTCTAAAATTAATTGTGAAAGTACTGGCTTCTTTAAAATGAATCTAATAGAATTAAATTTTTCGAAAATTTTTTAAAAATGAATTTTCTATTAAAAATTTTCAGACGCAATTTTCTTCTATTCTATCGTTTTATTGCAGTGAGAATTGAAGCTGTGTCGTCACCATTGCAGTAGTATATATCAAGCATAAGTCGTACCACGAGTCTTCTATACGACACACTTTGCTCCTCATTTCTGTTCCATAAAAGAAACGCGAAACTTTTAATTTTTTAGATATCTTCTCGTTAAGTACACTTATTTTCAGTGTCAATTTCAGCATACCTGATATTTAACGTTTGCATAATAAATTTGTAGTTTCGGTGCACAGTTCGATCAATTACAGAAAGCAGCAATTTTGTAATTATTTAAACCTTGATCTCAACATTTCGATCCCTAATGGATCATTTTCAATGGAGACATTTTTACGTCTGAAAAATAATACATATATAGTATAGATTGAAAAAATATTGTAACACAGCCGTGTAAAAAGAACGGAAAAAATATAATTAGATTAATATTCTGTTAAATGTTTTTCCGTTGTCACAGCAAGTATGTGGGTTATATTTTTTTCGCTTTTTTTACACGGCTGTGTTGCAATATTTTTTCAATTCATACTATATATGTATTATTTTTCAGACGTAAAAATGTCTCCCTTGAAAATGATCCATATAGGGATCGAAACGTTGAGATCAAGGTTTAAATAATTACAAAATTGCTGCTTTCTATAATTGAAGAAATATAGCCCACATACTTGTTGTGACAACAGGAAAAACATTTAACAGAATATTAATCTAATTATATTTTTTCCGTTCTTTTTACACGGCTGTGTTGCAATATTTTTTCAAGCCATACAATATATGTATTATTTTTCAGACGTAAAAATGTCTCTCTTGAAAATAATCCATTAGAGATAGAAACGTTGAGAGAAACCACAAATTTATTATACATATATTACATTTTCAATCGAAAAGGAATTTAATTTTCCGTTTACTACAGACTTGAAGATTAAAGTTTCCGCAGTACAACGACTCCCGAAAACTTTTTCGTGATTAAATCTACTACAGACTCGAAGATTGAAACTTCCGTTCTTCGCTAAATGTTTTTGTTGTAAGATGAAAAATGACAAGGGAGCCGAGTTACCAAGGCTGTTCCCGTGCCAATAGTTTTTGGGATCCGTGTAAATCGACGGGAGAGCCGCGGGGCATCTCGGGCGTTCTCGTTTCGAGAGTGAATTATCAAGTTATTCCTCGGGTGATCGTCGACGATGGCGTTCGAGCACCGAAAGTAATCTTTTTGAACGCCTACGAACGAGATGCGGGGACGACTTCCGATTGCAATGGAATAATCGACCGGCTTATCTCGAACAGTGCCGGACGTCCGCGTCCTTTTCGATCGGCTAGACGACTTTCGACCCGGCGGAATAATAATTCGGGGCGTGCAGCGGAACGCAGGCGTGGACGAGGCTGCCAGAAGAACGGATTTGCACTTGGCAGGAGACCGAGAGACAACTTCCTGAGAAAGTTTCTCGAGTGGCCGGTCACCCATCTATCTCTTCCCCATTCGCTGCTCCCTCTCGCCTTTTCTTATCTTTGTCTCTTTCCATTCGGTCTTATCGCCTTTGCTTCTTCGTTCGGAAGCTCAAAGAGCTGAAGGTACGAACGTGTCTGGAAAAATTCCCTGGGAGCCCCACCGCCGACCAAGAAACTCCTCACTTGGCCAAGACTTCCGAAAATGGACATTGCGAAAGGTAATGCCTCCCTTAGTCCGAGTTCTTTTGCTCCGGTGAACTTCCACCCGATTACGCCTTCGTTATGTCTCGCTCGATGAACAGTCGAAAGCTATCTTTAATTAATATATAGGAGATCTCTATACTAGTCTGTAAGAGAACTATAAGAGAAAATAAGTTATTATAACTAATAACAAAGTGGAGTTAGATATGCATCCGGAAAAGGAGCTCCAGGAACAGGGAAGGGGGTGTTTAAGGAGTTGAAATGGGGCACTTAGTTTGAAGATAGTGCTTAAGTTAGTTTTAAGCTTTTATACATACTTTTTTCTCTCCCTATATATACAGGGTGTCCCGAAATTCCCTCAGCATACGGAAATGGGAGGATGCTGAGATCATTTCGGGACACCCTGTATATAAACGAAGTCCTGACTGACTCACTCACCTATCAACGCTCAGGGTAAACCCTTGGCCCTAGAAAGCTTAAATTTTGCACAGACGTTTCCTTTATGATCTATACGAGAGATAAGAAAGAATATTTCAAAATTCAACCACTAAGGGGGTGAAAAGGGGTTGCCACTTTTGTATGAGGAATATTTTATTTGTGGCCTTTGTTAAAAATAATCAAACACCTATTTCGGCATTTTGAAAAATTCGAAATCTAAGGAGATGGAAAGGGGTTGCAACTTTTGTATAAGGAATATTTTATTTGTGGTCGGATTTCTTTGAAACTTGGTTTTAATGCTCTTTGATACAAATAATCAAACACCTATTTCGGCATTTTTTAAATTCGACCTCTAAGGAGGTGGAAAGGGGTTGCAACTTTTGTATGAGGAATATATTATTTGTGATCTGATCTACATCATACTTGGTCTTTCTTAATGCTCATTGATACAATCTAAATTGGGGTGAATGGGGGGTTAAAATGTTTTATGAAGAAACAATATTAATTTTCGATATATATATTTAAGTTAGAATAAGGTAGTTTTAAAGAAGATGTAATAGGGTGCGAAAGGGAAAGATAAAAAAGGGGTATGTTATGCAGAATTGTAACCCTGAGGGGAACAAAAAATAAATATAACTAATAACAAAGTGGTCTGTTAATCGTTTAGGCATCAGTTTTATTTAATAGCCTATTTTAGATGTGAAAACGTTGGCGTGTCGCAACACATTGTCTTCGACGTACAATGACGGACTCGAACTATCTTCCGATTGTTTCACAAGTCCTCATTATTCTAGTTTTCATGGTATCAGTGGATAGTTGTTTACCATAAACTGTTTTCAAATGGTCTGTGTATACGTCACTCCCTATGGAACACTGTTATTTTCGCATGATATTGCAGCTGGAGAACCGAACGGAAATTGAGTATCTCTTTTTAGACACGCATTGGAACGTTCACTATTTTTAAACAGTGGAAAATTTGTTCCTGATTTCAAAATATTTTCGTAAATTATGCAGATCTCTTATGCTTTAAAATATTATCATTTCCTGCGGTGTGCCATGTAGTCCAAGTCACGTATTTAATTAATTACTAGCTGAAATGGAAATGTCGATGACCGGTACATGTATCATCGAATTAATTTCTTTAATTAAAAGATCACGAGGAGCGACGAAAATCAAAAAGTGTATTCTATCAATTCCCATGAGTATACTTTCGTAATTATTTCATGTGTGTATGAATCTATTTCTACTTTATTGTTTTATTTTATTGTTTCATTTTATTTTATTTTTTGTGTTTATTTATTTATTCATTTTATTTGTTTATTTATTTTATTTATTTTGTTTTATTTTATTGTTTCAATAATTGCTGTGTGTGACCGAATCCACTGAGTAGAACAATTAACCGTTTAATAAACTCATTAGACGAATTTAAAAACTACATTATTGTCAACCTATCGAACATATTAAAAAAATTTTCTATTTCACTCGAGTTTGTTGCAAATCAGGCAAAAAGATTTTATCTAGCACAGTGATCCGCTGTGTATTAATAATGCATGCCACCGAAATATTTCCTGAAACCTCTCGTTCCGTTATTTTCTCAATATGTTACAGCGATTTCATTTTCAGCCTTCCGGGTAATATTTCAATTATTTTTGGTTTGTTTCCCGGCTGCCGTTCCCTCCGCTCGATACACTCGGTTCATACGAATTACCTATTATTAATTGTCCACATTTGACTAAATTTCCCTCGCGAAGAATTGTAGTGTATCCATACAACATCTTCAGAAGGATATACACCCCGTGGCACGATGTTTCCGATCGGAACCATTGTACCGATTTTCGAGAAAACATTCACAATTTAAAAGTACAACTTATTACTTTATGGAGTTAAAACTGATCGGAAATGAAAAGCGGCTTATTGATGAATGAAACACAACGAAATAACATAAGCATTCATTTATTATAATAAAGAAACGAGCAAATAAACAAAATGTTATACGGAAAAAAGTTTATAATTAATAGAACTGCTGGAAGAAACTTTCCGATTTGATTTACACTGTCCAACACCAAATTTGTTCAACAATTGCTGTGATATAGTTCGATTTTTCGCTGCACCCTTATTTTTTTAAATAAATTGAAAAATATCCTCACAAACTGGTGTAAAAAGGTTGGCTCTCCATCTTTCACCATTGTTTAAACATGTTTAAAGATTCATGTAATGTATTAATATGCGATATCAATGTATTTGGGAAAGTGTACAGAATCAATTGCTACAAAGAAAATGCAATATCTTGTATAATACAATGACAATATTGGTTTAATATTGAAAAATATATTTTCTTTTTTAAATTTAGTTTCTTAAAAAAATCATCCAACTGCAATTGTTTAACAAATTTGGTGTTGGACAGTGTAAATCGAATCGGAAACTTTTTTCCAGCAGTTGTATCATCAATCGGAAACTTTTTCCTTTGTTATATTTCATTCTTCAATAAGCCACTTTTCACTTCCGATCAGTTTTAACTTCATAAAGAAATAATTTATACTTTCAAATTGTGAATGTTTTCTCGAAAATCGGTATCAATAGCTCCGATCGGAAACATTGTGCCACGGGGTGCATTTCTACTCGGCTCTCGCGACTAACGCGGAAAATTGTCATTTCGCATAAAGACCCACAGTCTGCTAATCACACGACGAACAGAGAACGGTATCCAAATTTTCCAGCTAGTTCCCGCATCATAGCTCCGCGAGCGCTACACTACTTTCAACTGCAAACGAGTCGCTTCACGACTATTTACAACTTTGAAATAATCAACGCGGCTTGCATAACTCTCGAATACCTTGCCGGAGAAACGACACGGTTACAGTTCTTTGCAAACGAACCTTATTCAGCTCCGAAGCCGAGGAGAATATCGCAGAAATTAGCCCGACGCTCGCAGAATATATTTTCGGTTCCATTCCCTTACGTGGAAAACTGTGAAATCTTTCAATTGCTTATTATTCGAAAATTCCTTGAAAATACCGTTTCGTTCTTCCTCATCGTACTCTATTTCTCGGCCCCTTTCCACGTTATTCCGTTTTAGATTACCTGCTGAAGAGACATTCGAAAAGTATGGAAATGTGGCCAGTGGTAACCGACGCAATAATCAAGCCAGCATTCAAGATCATGTATATGTATTCGAGCACCGGGGTATTACTTCCCGCGCGGCTTTAGCGCACTTTCATTTTCGACGGTCCCATGGAACCTCGTTTATCCGAACCAATTAACGCTGAACCTCGTATATAGAAACCATTAACCGAGTGAAATCATTTCAAAAGGCCTCTCACGCTTTTGTCATCGTTCCATTTCATTCGATCCGGACATTGCTGTTTCGATTTGTGAAACAGAAATTTTATTGCGTTTTAATTTGTCATTACTTTTCTGTTTTGTTAATTTTATGAGAGTTTTCTCGGAACTTCTATTCTTCTAACTTGAGTTTTTTTTTATTAAGCTGTGAAATTATTAGTAGCATGCACAGCTATGTGCATGCTAACATTACGATGCTTCCTTAGCTAGAACGTCAACCTTTTCATTGTGAGTAATTCCAATATGTAACTTGAGTTTGAGGGTCCCAAAATTTCCACCGCTTAGGGCCTCCACTGCCTGGATGTGCTAATTTGCAGAAAGATCCGCAGTGTAATTAATTACGTGTGTGCACAAGCAGAAGTAAGTATTGTGTACGTAATGGCTTTTATATTTTCCATAAAAAAGATTCTTTTTTCTTCGAGAATCAGACTAACAAAATTTCTGAAATGTATGATGGCGTGTTCCTGGTCATTGAAATTATTTGGCACATTTGATACACGACACACTTCATCGAAACTGTATACATATGTGAATAAAGGTGCTTCGTTTGTTACATTTCAATCAATAATTGCAGAATTTATTGTGACGGCTTTTAATTGCACAGTGCGGAGAACAATGATTGGGCCACACTGCCGGAGGAATTTCAGCAATACAGAATATTGCGAGAATTTTGTTATGATGCAATATTGATGGGCCGATAGAATTATAAACGCTAGAGTGGATAATGGAACAATGACTATTACACGAGTCTAGTCAGTGTTCTAATAGATATGTTTACAGTGAGTGGACAAATTGTTAGAAGCACTTGCAAATCCGCCCTTACAAATAGCAAATATACTGTACACAATTTATCATATTGATCATAAATATATTGTTCATATGTGCATCATGGATATAGTGAAGAGTTATAGTGGTTATCATCCACAAGAGATCGCTCTAATGCGTTCCACAAGTGGTACACACATGTTTTATTCTGAAATGTGAAACAAAGGGGTCACTCTACTTTCTTCCGGACGTTCCAGAGCTAGGAAATCCACGAGAACTAAAAATATTAAAATCTCCTAGTCTTTCATGTCCGTTTGTTCCTTTTCATTTACTTAATTTCATTTTATATACTGCTGCAAGCTTGGAAACACCAACTCGGTAGTATTCCGTTCATTTATTCGCGTTAATAACAGTAAACTTATTAACCATCAAAAGTCACTAATTTGTATAGTATTATAAAAATCGCAAGATTGAATTTATTTATATCTCGTGCAATTTTTATTATAATGTATAGTGTAATCAAAAAATGTATTCGATCAATTCCTATGAGAATACTTTTACAACTTCATTAATTGTAAAATGAACAATCTAAAATAGGACATCTGGTGACTGATGTGTATAGTATTATAAAAATTGCAAGATTGAATTTATTTATATTTCGTGCGATTTTTATTGTAACGTGTATTGGAATCAAAAAATGTATTCAATCAATTCCTATGGGAATACTTTTACAACTTCAATAGTTGTAAAATGAACAATCTAAAATAGGACATCTGGTGACTGATGTGTATAGTATTATAAAAATTGCAAGATTGAATTTATTTATATCTCGTGCAATTTTTATTATAATGTATATTGCAATCAAAAAATGTATTCAATCAATTCCTATGAGAATACTTTTACCACTTCAGTAATTGTAAAATGTACAATCTAAAATGGGTCATTTCGTTGGCAGTCGTAGGTTTAGTGTTAAAAAGAGAAGAACTGTAGTAACTAAACAATACTATCGTGATGATGATAATAACTGAGCAGCATGTACCTTTTGCGGACGAAGTGCTGGCAAAGAAGGTGGCATCAGCTTACCGTGGATTGCTTTGGATGAATCTGCCACGCGCAGTTGTCAATTAATTTCCGGCACAAGCGATTGAGTGATATCCTTTGTAAAGTTGAAGCCACAAATTCCGAACGAGTTCGACTAATTACTTCGCTGTCGTAAAATGTATTTCTAGGGCTTTGCCAGACATTTTATCGCTTTGTTCACGGCTTTGCGCAACATTTGCGGGAAATACGTACTGCTCGTTCGTCAGATGATGGCAAAAAATACGGTCTCACTCTATTCCCAACCACCACACACATTGTCGCTATTGTTCAAAGACGATCTCCATTATCGTCTTCGAGAAACATTTTAGAGAACGTGTCAATCAAATCTGACCAGAATATCCTATATATTTTATTATTTTTACAATTTATTAAATATATGTGTGGTAATTGTTTTCCAATTTGATTTCTATAGTTTTGTTCGTAATCATTCCACAATTTTTTAATCTCTTTTCATCAAGGTTTGTTCATATAATATATTGTGTATTCATGTAATATATTGTATATTCATATAATATATTGTATATTCATATAATATATTGTGTATTCATGTAATAATATTATTCATATAATATATTTAATATTGCATTGAAATATTATCGTATAATAGCTGCATTTAATCAAAATCAAACAACAAAATCAAATTGAAAGCTTGTAACATCCAAGTGTCTATAACGTAAGTAAGTTCGCTTACCTTGTGAAGCAAACTTGCAAGCTCATTGGTTCAGGGACGACGATGCATCGAAGATCCTTTGTGCTCATCGAGTCCTTGGGAATCCTTGCAGCGTGCAAGCTTCTCTTCCGGAACCGAGGAAGCTCCTCCATAATTTCTATCCCCTCCTCGTAACAGTGAAATTTATTTTCAATATGATAGTCTTAGCAAATCGGAAATAACGTAACAGTATCCTACAATTCTTCTTTCTATCTACTCACTCTTGTGATAAATGCATACAAATCCTCAGGCTAGTGATAACTGAACGAAGGAAATATTTTGTCATGATTAGACAGCGGACCTTTATGTAAAATAAAAATTTTATACCTGAATTGCAACAAACTTGAGTGAAATAGAAATTTATTTTCTGTCTTAATACGATTCATTGGTTGGAAATAATATAATAGGATTTTTCAATTCTTCCAATGCTTCCACTGTTTTAATTGTTATTAATCCGCAGACTAGTGATAACTGAACGAAGGAAATATTTTTTCATGATTAGACAGCGGACCTTTATGTAAAATAAAAATTTTATACCTGAATTGCAACAAACTTGAGTGGAATAGAAATTTATTTACTGTCTTAATATGATTCATTGGTTGGAAATAATATGATAGGATTTTTCAATTCTTCCAATGCTTCCACTGTTTTAATTGTTATTAATCCACAGATTAGTGATAACTGAACAAA
>CM052339.1:8870612-8889969 GCA_028455595.1 Lasioglossum vierecki | reverse complement strand
TTTCGATTCGGTACGTTAGCACTGTTTAATGTCAAAGCAACGAACCTGTACAATAAGTTACGAAAAGACGCGCGTATCGTGCGATATTTTATGCTGCTTAATACTCGTGTAATTATGTGTGGCATTTTCTCGTGCTTTATCAAAATCATAACGAGCGTAAATCGGTTTGAAGAAAAACGATGCCTCGACACGCGAGCAGTATGCACGATTGTACATTACAATGTCTATCCGATATTTATAAAAGAGTTACGTGCTTTTTTCCAGAGTGCTACTGGAATAATGTATTCGTTCTCTATTTCTTTCGCTGTACTTTGATGAAAATGATGAATTAACGAGCACTGAACAAATATGGCAGCTCTTGATACTATATCTTCATGGTTGGGTACTTGAACATTATGATAATTTTACTGTTATCTATTTGAAATTGTGAAAACCTTGAATGAAAATTGACTCTCTTGATTTTTAAGTGCGTTTAATATTTTAAGTATATTTTCAGAATACTCCTGTAACAAATTATATTGTTAACACTATACCTACTACGAGGGGTTAAATGGCCCATGTTTATGGTTTGAAATTATTGAAATGGTAAAGGTGTTTTCATGGGAATAGATTGAATCCATTTCTTGATTACACTGTGTATTATAATAAAAATTAGAGAAAATATAAACAAATTTAATCTTCTTATTTTTGTAATACTATACACAATAGTCCATTTTTATTTTTAAGTGTGTTTAATATTTTAAGTATATTTTTAAAATACTCCTGCAACAAATCATATTGTTAACACTATACCTACTACGAGGGGTTAAATGGGCCATTTTTTTGTTTGACAATTATTAAAATGGTAAAGGTGTTTTCATGGGAATAGATTGAATCCATTTCTTGATTACAGTATATATTATAGTAAAAATTAGAGAAAATATAAATAAATTTAATCTTCTTATTTTTATAATACCATACAAATTATTCACTTTTGATGGTCCGTAGGTTTACTGTTAACATTATACTGTTTCAGAGATTTTTATACAGCTTGATAATTTGAATTTCGTTGGTGTTTTCACGGAACTGAACCACCGTGAAACGTTCCCATAGACAAATACATAAAAATGCATAAAATGCAACAACATCCGTTTACCGTCTGTCATTAACGCTGCGCGAACGGCAAATTTAACGGACGCAGCTTGTGTGACTACATACTCGTCTGTATTATAATGTTACGCTTTGCGTAATGATGCCGTTGGAACGACCGTCGCAACGTACGTTACAAAAACGCTCGTGTGTCGACAATCTAAACGTAAATGTACGAAATTGGTAAAAGTCTGATTAAGCAGAAAAGTCGTACACACTACGACAATGCTGATTCGAATTAAAATCTGTGTATAAATAAAGCATAACGAGATAATTAGTAATATTGACTTTAATAAGCAGCGAAAATGTGCAGTTTATTCATCCTTTGTATCCAAACAAGTATCATCTGCATAATTGCAGACTAATTTTGATATTCGAATAAACAAAAATTAATGCTGTGCGTTTTATGTGAAATTATTGCAATTGGAAGCAATAGCGTAGAACCTGTAATCGATATAATAAAATCGACGAAACTTTATTCCATTTTGAATTTCATTTTTTAATGTAAAATCATCCCTTCAAAGATTATAATTCTATTCAATTCAAGTTTTAATTGTTCCGTATAAAACAAACTTTTTTTTAAAAAGTGTTTATCATTTAAATAGACGGATGGTCGGAAAAATATTATTGTTTTCATTGCCGAAGTTCCAGTTTTTGATAAATGTAGATGAATTGTACTGTTATGTCGTGGTATACTAATAATCGTAATTGGAGTTGATAATGGTACTTTAATATTATTTCAAACTTACGTTTTCCAAGGGTGTATGCGGACGACATTGATGAAATGGTACAAAATGTATACCAAACGTGCTGCACTGAAAATAAGTTCTAAAGAAAACAATGTTCTATGTATTAATGATTAACAAATCAATTAATATACATTGAATCTATCTAAAGATATTTCATCAGGATCGTTTAAAGTTTCTAGCTAAAAATGGTACAAAAAGAATAACAAACGTGCTGCACTGAAAAGAAGTTCTAAAGAAAACAATGTTCTGTGTTTTAATGATTAACAAATTAATTAATATACATTGAACAAGGCTCGTGAAAAATTTCTAGCTAAAGTCCCAAGCGAGTAAGAGCCACAACTGATGAAATCACTGAAGCGAACTTGTTAATATTTTCGCTACGAAAAGAATCCGCATCGTTCTCCGTTTTTCGATGTTTATATCGGGGATGGACTTAAATGAAAAAATGGCAACGAACTCTCGGCAGCTAACACGAGACCGATACATCAAACACGAAGGCATTACACGCTCCGCCGAGCGTAAATGGAAATTCGGGGATTGAACGAGTGCGTTGGCCATTGGGCATAGTGCTAACAGTTCCCACGTGTAAACAAACCAGGACGCGATTGTAACCGCGGCTTTATGTTTCGCCACTCTCTGCAGATTTTATCTACGCTCGATCGTGAACGTTCGATAGGCAAGAATTTGATCCGCACTGGTAGGTTCGTCTTTTTTCCATTCATGTTATTCAATGGTTTCGTATCAAAGAGATCGTGAAAAAAATACTCTTGGCATCCGCGAATCCGCGTCATCGAAATCCTAAATCAATCGAATGGATACCGGCCGTTGTGCTCGTCATACAAGACAATCCATCTTTGTGAACGCTGCATAATCACGAGTAGCTAACTAGTCTGCGGATTTGATGGATTTAGGGTTGAATTGAATAGCTAATATACAAAACTAGGACACCGAAGTAATTTGAAAATGTTTCTATATTATTTTTTGAAACTTTCACTCGAGGGACCAGAAATTTCCAAATTTGATAGAACTTTGAATTCTAGAAATTTTATTATTTTAACAAGCTGAAA
Source organism: Lasioglossum vierecki (assembly GCA_028455595.1). Classification (NCBI taxonomy): domain Eukaryota; kingdom Metazoa; phylum Arthropoda; class Insecta; order Hymenoptera; family Halictidae; genus Lasioglossum; species Lasioglossum vierecki. The sequence continues at coordinate 8,887,025 of CM052339.1, read as the reverse complement.
ATGATAGATTGGCATTCTATTGTGCATGCTATCTTTGAGACTATTTTCCGTTTACGAATCAATTAACTCTGAACTCCATATACAGGGTAATTCTAGGAACTGGAACAAGTTACTGCTCGTTTTAACCCTTCACTTTGAATTGAGATGCAAAAATTGAAAGAAGGTCAGTGTTTTATTCAAGAGAATAATATAAAATTAAAACAACATTTTCAGAAAATAAATATACATGATAAGAAAACATTCTTAGACAATATACCAGATTTGTGTTAACTGTATCAGATATGATATTCTTAAATCATTTTAACTTTACCACTGTTTTGAATCGCACTTGCTCATTTTCCTCGTAAATGCATAGAATCTGTAGTCGATGTGTCGCGTCATTGTTTTGGTTAAACATTCAGTCAGGGGACCAACAATTTTCAACTTTTCTGGATATAATATTATACAATGTGACAAGATAATAATAAAAATTTGAATTCCAGTGAGATGAATCCGAAAGAAAGACATTTTACTCTTACTTTAATCATTTCATCAAGCTGGAAATGATAGATTGTTCATTTTTCTCATAAATTAATAAAATCTGCAGTCTATGTGTTAGTCATTGTTTTGGTTAAACATTCAGTCGGGACCAATTTTCTACTTTCACAATTCGATGAGATATACAAGATATAAATAATAATTACTAAATTCCATCAGTTTTTCGCTCGGAACTAGACCTTCATATTTTTAGGGCGTCACGTAAATCGTGAAATTAATTCCAGCAAGCTTGACTGGCACTGGAGGAGATTACGCGAGTACGAACGCGTTAATAATTTATCACTTCTGCCGCGCAAAATATCGCGATACACTCGACGGTAATCGCATTTCCATGTGGAAGAATCGGATAAAACGCTTTCGCGAAATATCATTTTCAGTATGGCTGGATGAAGAGCGAAGAGGGGAGAAGTGAGAGAGAAAAAAAGAGGTATCTCGTTCGGCAGTATGTTGCGTTGAGTAGGTAGCCGATAAATCAAGACTTATCGAGTTAAAGTGATTATCGAGCTCGTAAGCCTAGCATTTGACGCGCGACCTGTTTTCGGAGTGTACATATTTAGATGCAAAAAGATCCCGTTCTATTTGACAAAGTGCTGAAGTGACAAGCACAGATTCCGAACAATTTTCTGCACGAACTTTCGACACTGATAAGCACGACTCGACGCGAATTATTTTTAGCTTGGCACCGTTCGAAGAACTTGTAAGAATCATAACTATCAAGTGTTCAAATTAATTCGTAGCTCTGCGAGTTATCGCTTCGTTTCCAATTCAGATCGTTTAACCACCTTATTGAAGAATGATAACTGGTATCGAGACTCTTTTAAGAAGTATTTCAGTTCTTTGGGAATGATGAATAAATTCTGAAGAGAGGACTGTGGATTTGTACATCAATGATGTACAAATAAATAACGTGTATTACCCGAGAAAGATAGGGATTATAGTGTATGTTGTGCTCTTGAATACTACATGAGAACAGTACCGGCAGTTCGAAACGAAATTCAGCACTTTTAAGGATTATTTATCCTACGTTACATCTGTGCCACTGCATCACCGATGTTTTGCTGTAGTCATTTTCTTTCACAAACATCGTATTTACCTAGCAACTGAACTGTGTCACCATTTCTACCGAAACACTCTTTGTGAAATGGTGAGGGGTTAACACTGATAAATCATAACTGACGAGATACAAGCATAAATTAACCGCACAGCAACAATAATAAATACGTTTGTAACGGCAAAATATTCCACAACGGTCCCATAAATTAAAAAATGGCCAAACAACCCCGATTTCATAACGTCGAGTCGCATAAATTATTGATAACAGCGGATGCATTTCTCTTAATCGATCTTTATCGTATTTCTGCTCTTAAACCATACCTCGTGAATCGTACGAGTTCACATTTATTCGGAATGTTTAAACACGCGTCAAATATTCAGCAGGCACTTTTCCCGAATACATAATGAAAAGCAAACTGCTGTGAAACTTTGCAGCATACAATTTTCAAAGAACAATTTCTATGACGTTTCACTTAAAAATTCAAGCAGCGTAGATAATATAATATTTTACACGTACAATCGTGTAAAACAATTCAGTGCACAGTGACGAGAACGTTAATTCACACTTATCGTGTGAACCTGGCGGATCAAAAAACTCGATTTTCCCGAAAAATACGCGTCGTGAAAAAAACGTTATTCCATTTTTTCCATGTAGTTTTCCGGCTGTACCACGATTTCCGCCGCAGCCTGTACAGTCGGATAAATATTCGAAAACTGACAGACATTTGCGGTGGAATTTGTTCCCGGACGTTGACATTATGAAAATTCATGATCAGTGTTCGCTAGGGAATGTTTTATTTATAAGTATCCGACACCTTGGAGAAGAGGAACGGGCGTAGAACCATTCAGAGCGTATTTCGACGGCAGAATACGAGACAATGGAGACAACAGCCGTTTCTTCGCGAAAGTTGTCTTTGCAGATGAGTAACTGCGGACAACAGTGTTTTTCATTGTCCAGAAGTTAGCGGAGTTGCGGCCTTCGGGACGGTGAAAACCCTATAAATCAACGCTTATCGCTGGTAGGGCGATTATCGTCAGCACTCGACTTGGTGACCAACGGGTGAGTTGCTGGCGGCGGTGGTGGTTGGAGGTCTCTTGGATGTAACTATACGGATAATTAGCAGTTCACGAAGGGGTAAAGAATCCGCTGGCTAACGAGCGAGCCAAAAGATCGAGCATGCTCCTTTTAGCTTTTAACTAGTCTCCTCTGGTCCGACGGAAACCAAAAGAATAAAAACCATTGTGTTCGTTGTGCAGACTTCGTCCTCCTTTACCTTACATTCTGTCTGCGTGTATAATACTTTGCATCAGTTCGCCGTAGAATTAGGGTAATTAGGTTCAACGTTGCGAAGGAACGTCGATTTCTTATCTGTCTACTAGAAAAATCTTTCTTCTGTGATAGGCTAGCAATTACTGTAGGCGGTATTTGATCTATAACTTGAAAACCGGAATTTGACACTAGATGCAACACAAGTTCAGAATGTGTTGCTGTATAACATATTAAAATTTAATCAAAATCGGAGTACGCAGATCTTTTCTACATAATTACCCTGTAGATCTCTATGCAGAATCTTCTGCATCAGTTGCACGAAACAAATTAAATTAGAACTTCGATTGAAGTTTACGTGTCACCGTGTACGTAGTCAACAAACTATTTTGCGAATAACGTGGCTTGAAACGATGTTGCCGGAGCTCATCCGATTCTTGGATTTCCCGTTTACCACCTAGGTTTAACTAGACTCTCGTTTCCAGGATTACAAGGGTGTGGGATTTCATCACTCGATAATGCAAAGATGGGGTTTTTCAATAGTGAAAAGAATTAGCTATTAGGAAGCTCTGCAGTTTTTGATTAATCTATATAAATAAAAACCAAATGCTGTTCGTTGCTAATCGCATCACTTGAAAACAGAGTTGTGCTAATTCAATTACATTATAATTCAATTACGTCGTAAATGAATTACTATATAATTGAAATACAATGTATTTTATAATTGTTCTGTATTGCAATTACGAATTACATTGTAATTTAATTGAATGAAGATCTGAATTATAAAATACAATCTATCTATCTCTATTGCAATTACGAATTACATTATAATTTAATTGAATGAAGATCTGAATTATATAAATCACAATGTAATTCAATTGTAATTCTGCACAATTCTGCTTGAGAACGGCTGGACCGATTTGGCTATTTTTTTAATGTCGTAATAGTCCGAATAATTACTCCAGAATTATAAGTACAAAGTAATTGAATTACATTGTGATTTATATAATTCAGATGTCCATTCAATTAAATTATAATGTAATTCGTAATTGCAATAGAGAACAATTATAAAATACATTGTAATTCAAGTATATTGTAATTTATAATTCAGATCTTCATTCAATTAAATTACAATGTAATTCGTAATTGCAATACGGAACAATTATAAAATACATATATATATGAATTTCTCTTTGAGAAAATGTAGAGATCGCGAACTTAGTTGCCAATCTAATACAATCGAAAAAGGAGACAAATGCCCATGGTGGGGTAATGAAATATCAATCGAATTCTACCAACAGGTGTTTAAGCATTGATTGCGTCATGCGTGTATATGCATTTGTGTCTGGGAGTGAGAACCAGGGATGGAAAGAGAGAGATTGGCCGAGTATGGAAGCACTATTGTAGTTTGCATTCTTGGGGGTGCGGTTTCAAGTGAATTCAGTGGTAAACACATGTCACCGCCTCTGTAACTTGATAGGTGCACCTTGTTCCATAGTTTATTGTTTCCTCCAACTTATCTGGTGTATTTTAGGGGTATGAAAGCTTGCCTAAAATTATTGGCAAAAAAGTAATTTCGGTATTTAAGGGTGAAATGAAATCGAACTTCTTTATTCGACTAAAAGATCTGGTAAAAGATCATCGAACAAAAAGGGAAAATATCTCATTCATTAAAGTTCATTGCTTGAATAAAAGCCGAAATTACTTTCTTGCTGACTCAATATTAACTATCTTTTTTAAAATGATTTAAATGATTTACTATCTTTCTTTCTTTTTTACAATTGTCGAAGGAAATTCTTCCTGCTTCTTCCTTCGAAATCGTCTCTTTCGAAATTATTATAATTAAAACACCGTGTATTTTGCAGGATAAGTGGAATCTAATTCGATAAACGATAGCTAACGGACGTCCACAATTGTTAGGTCGACGAAAAGTTCAGTTCCTTCTGATGCTGGGTAACAGATGTTATACACCGCAAGTTCCTAAATGGCGGTGAAACCATTACGACAGAGAAGTATTGCTGCGAATGGGATGGAACGAGCAAAAAGAACGTTATAAACAACCAATCTAAGTGATACTAAGTGGTCTAATTCTTTTACACTTTAACGTTCACTCCCGTAAACGTCATACTCCGTTTCAGGAGCTAAACCAATTATAATAAAACGAGATAATCTTCCATGACGAAAGAAATGTTCAAACACCTTCAAGATTGCAAATGAACGTCGTTGATTGTAAAATAAAACAGTGTATTTATTTTAATCGATTTAAAAATTTATTAAGAAAAGCAATTTATTTTATTCAACTTTTCTCGTAGCTAAAAATTGCATTATACTTCTGGGCAAACTAATATAATTTCGCACCGCGAGATCAGTGCCTCGACTGGAACGTCCGATCTCGCTTCTGATATGTGAAAAGTTCCAGTTAAACAACGAACACACCAAGTACGTTATTTCGTACGTAGATTTTCGAGGAGTTTCCTTTAAACAAGCTGCGCAGCGTAGAAAAATATATGTTCCCTAATAAAATCCTCCGTCCAGGTATTTAGAATAAACATTTACAGAATGTGGAAAAAAGGAACAACTATCTCTACTAGTAGCTTCCATATCTTATAATAAATGCAGACAGTTTTCATTCTGCATAAAAATTCATAAGTTTGTGAAACAAAAACGTTTTACAAAAATGTATTTTACAATATCATACGACTTCTTTTTATCTGGATGATTGCAAAGTTTCTTTCACTCATCGAGAATTTCAGTGAAAGATGTGATACGTCGATGTTCAAAGATTCTGGTGGTATTTTTACTACTCATCCATTTTTTTTATCAATTAATACGTAGCCTAGTAATATTTCTTTTATAGTAACAGAATTTTTATGTTATCGGAGGCATGAAGTAAAATTCGCATTCGGTTACAGTGCGCTAACCGCGCATGAAAATCGGCACTTCGCAAATTGTTCGCGAACAGCGTATTGTAAGTATAGCACACAACGGGAACGTGGTTTTTGACCCGAAATGGCCTACGTGGCTCAGATTACTGGCACGTGTGTATAGCACGTTCCACGTGTGAGATTTCACCATAATCGGAGCTTACACAGCTATTATCTACTATTCATTACGCGTAAGACCAGGATTTATTCAGGATTTGAATCATGGTAGATAAATTACGATTTTAATATTCTGGATCACAATAAAGCCAAGTTCAACTACAATTATTCTTAGAACCATTAGCTTTGTTCGATCTTAAAATACAGAATTCCAATTCCTATCTGGTTCAAGGACAATTAATTTTAAAACTACATTATTCGATCTAAATACAGAGTTCCAGTTGAAAGTTTAATTGTGCGATGAATCATTTAAGAAGTCGGACACATCTTCGCCACTTATGGTTGCAAGGAAATCTTTATTTATTAAGTTGTTCGGGAAGTTAATTTGTTTTCGCCAGGGAAAATAAACGGCAATATTTTACTATTTAGAATAAGAAGCAGGAGTTCAATAAAAATTCATTTCGTCCCTTAATTGTTAAATTTTTCTTGTATTTTATGGTTTTACGTTTCACCGAGCTAACTTCTCCATAAGAAATAATTAAATTTTAAGAAATAATTTATTGAAACCTTAAGATATTACTGAAACCTAAAAAATTGAAAAACGAAATTACTTTTCGAAAGACAGAATATTTTATTGAATTACGAAATAGAATATTTTTGGATTATTGTACAAGTTAAGAGTTTAAATAAGTAGTTCTTATTATTATTTAAATTAATAGATGTCTCCAATTTGTAATCGAATGCAAGTTGCTCAATTTTTATGAACACGACGTTCCTGTACAAAATTGAAATTACTTAAAAATTGACGGAGATTAATTTCTATCTAGTTTGAATAAGTAGTTCTTATTATTCTTTAAATTAATAGATGTCTCCAATTTGTAGTCGAATGCAAGTTGATCAATTTTTATGAACACGACGTTCCTGTACAAAATTGAAATTACTTGAAAATTAACGGAGATTAATTTCTATCTTAAATAAAGAAAAGAATATTAAAAAATTGTTCGATTCTCTGATGTAGTAATGGAACCTTCGGAAATGTAGTAATTGCAATTTTCATCTTTCAGCTGATCTACATCGCGTCCAGTAAAGTGACGAACTGTTAATAACAATCGTTCTCCAAGCGACAATTATGACGTTGCACTGGTGCAGTTTCATGTTGGATACATTAGTGCAGTATTGCGCGAGTAGGTCTCACCCGTAAACATGACTTTCATTAATGAAAATTGGAATTGAAACCAAAGAACCATATCTGCCTTTCTCTCTCCCTCTTTCTCGCTGTGTGTTTCTATCTTTGTCTTCGAATGCAGCACACGAAACATGCATAATTGCATATTACGCGGTTTGATATAATGCACCAGGTATTAGAGCACACCGCATCCACTTATATTTGTACCAAGTTCCCTAATGTGTGTCATCCATAACCGCACAGTTGCATGCTGTACCCGTTGAATTATGCAATATTACGGGAAACGTCACGTTACATTGTAATACGAAAGTACAGCACTTATGCTAGCTGTAAGTACTTCCTTCTGAAATGATGTTATTAATAGTGCTTAGAATTAGAGTCGTTTCGAAGTCAATTGCTGTACTTGCGCAATAAGTGCGTTCAAGTGGATCTCACTTTGTAAATGTTTTTCACCCCCATAGTAGTCTCAATTTTCAGTAAGTGGAATCATGTGAGATGTTAGTTTTAGTACTATTAAAGTATTAAAGTAAGTATTAAAGATTAAGTATTAATATTAAAAAAGTATTAAAATAGTCTACGGATGTTTAAGCAATTTTCAGTATTACTAGTCAAATTTTCAATAAGTGGAATCATGTGAAATGTTATTTTCAGTGGCAGTAATCTTTATAGCTCTGAAATAAGTAAAACCCGTAATAAATTCTGTGGAATGTTTAGTTCTTTCTGTGGAAAGTAGTCGACGGATGTCTAAGCAATTTTCAATTTTTCTAGTCAAATTTTCAGTAAGTGGAATCATGTGAAATATTATTTTCAGTAGCAGTAATCTTTATAGCTCTGAAATAAGTAAAACCCGTAATAAATTCTGTGGAATGTTTAGTTCTTTCTGTGGAAAGTAGTCTACGGATGTTTAAGCAATTTTCAATGTTACTAGTCAAATTTTCAATAAGTGGAATCATGTGAAATGTTATTTTCAGTAGCAGTAATCTTTATAGCTCTGAAATAAGTAAAACCCGTAATAAATTCTGTGGAATGTTTAGTTCTTTCTGTGGAAAGTAGTCGACGGATGTTTAAGCAATTTTCAATTTTTCTAGTCAAATTTTCAGTAAGTGGAATCATGTGAAATGTTATTTTAAGTAGCAGTAATCTTTATAGCTCTGAAATAAGTGAAAACCGTACTAAATTCTGTGGAATTTTATTTACCAGCATTTTTGGAAAATTTTTTCAAGCCTTAAATGCATAAAGATCCGCAGTTTAATTATAACGGTAACTGTACCTTTCATTGAATTTTCTTATATCATTTTTTGATATCTCACACACATTTCTCTCTGAATGTTTAGACATTTTTCAAGTTATGCGACTTTGTCCTGAACAGTTCTTTTCATACGATCATAAATACCGTCGATACCGACGTGTTCTCATCTAATGCTCCACCCTGTATACAGGGTGGGCAAGTTGACTTTGCCCTTTAAAGTTACTACATTAACTTGTTCCCTTAGAATAACTTCTTAATTATCCGTTAGATAAAAAATATCACATACAAAACTTCTGTGATATTGAATTTTTCCAAAAATCCTCGAAAAATCAGAATGAATAGAGGTAACTTTACCAATCAAATATTGACTCTTTTCAATTCAAAAATATTCCCTGACAATCGACAATACAAGATGAAATATTAAAACGTTCGCGACAAAAGCTACTGTACCCGCGTTTATTAAAAAAGTATGGATCGGCGAAACAGACATTTCGGCGTCGTTTTGATGGAAGAAAAGTATATAAAAGAGCAAGCCGTTGCACGCGATACCATAAATTTTTGTGGAGCGGTTCAGATAAGAATCAAATTAGCAAGGTAAGCAAGCCGAGCACTGATGTTTAAAAGTCACCCGGTTGATGTAGGTGAGAAGGAAGCTCGTGGCTTGAGGAGATTCCCAGGAGCACAATATAAAACACCCGGAATCGCGTTCAATGTAGAGTAAAAAGATCCGCGGCGCACTAAAAGATCGTTTACGACCCTTCCGAGTCTTCTATTCCCCGGGAGGACTGCTGGAAATTATTAATTCCCTTAGAAATTAATATTTCCCCTGTCTCGTAAGATCTACATTATTTTTTCGGTAAAGTCATTACACGTAATTGCATATTCCAAAACTACTTCAAGGCAGGATTGGTAAGGAATCGATCGGGTTTCCTAGAAATGATTTACATTTCGCTGTTTACTTTTGTAGATCAGAGTTGTGCAGAATTACAATTGAATTACTCCAGAATTATAATTACAAAGTAATTGAATTAAATTGTAATTCAAGTGGAGTACAATACAATTATAAAATACATTGTTTTCATGTATTGTATTTCAAGTATATTGTATTTAAATTATACTGTAATTCAATTACAAATTGCATTTCAATTATATTATATTTCAATTACAAATCTGATTGAAATACTTAGTAATTGAATTACGTTGTATTTAAATTATATATAGTCATTCATTTACGACGTAATTGAATTACTATTAATTGAAATACAATGTAATTGAATTAGTACAACTCTGTTGTAGATCTACTAGATCTTACCTAGATCTTGTTAGACAGCCTCTTTCTCTCAAAACAGGAACTCGATTAACGACAATTGCACTCTTAAACTTTGCACTTATCTTACACTCTTCATTTATCAATAATTTATGCGGCTCGACATTATGAAATTGGGGTTGTTTGGCCATTTTTTTAATTTATGGAAACGTTGTGGAATATTTTGTCGTTACAAACTTATTTATTATTGTTGCTGTGCGGTTAATTTATACTCGTATCTCGTCAGTTATGATTTATCAGTGTTAACCCTTCACTGCATGATTTTTTTTTTAATTGGGTTGAAAAAATTAAAAGAAGCTCAATTTTTGTGTTTTAATTAAGGGAAAAATATTTAATAGAATTCAAACAACGTTTCCAGGAAAATAAACATAATTTAGAATAGTAAAAAAATACATAGAATTAACATTAAAGACTAACATAATTAACTTAAAAATTAACATTAAACTTCATATACAGGGTGATTCTGGGAACTGGGACAAGTTACTGCTCGTTTTAACCTTTCACTTCGAATTGCAAAAATTGAAAGAAGGTCAGTGTTTTTATTAAGGGAAAAATATAAAATTAAAACAAGATTTTCAGAAAAATAAATATACATGATAAGAAAACATTCTTAGTTTACTATATACCAGATTTGTTAACTGTATCAGATATGATATACCATGCAGCGAAGGGTTGAAGTAAAATTAGAGGAAAAAATGATAGAAGCGTCGTGAACAGGTTCGTTAAAGAGAAAATTAATGAGACGTTTGATCATCGAATCTTCATTCAACGTACAAAGTAAAAATCTGTAAGTCGTCTCGATGAAAAATTCATCGCTTCCGAATATAAGGGAAAGACTGTGGAATATTTGAACCTGGTTTCGCAAGCTGATCAAGGTGGCTTATAGAAGAGGAAGGTGGAGAGGCCGTTATGGAACGTACATTTAATAAATTCACGAAAGCTTGACAGTTCAGGATAATTATACCTTGCATGACACGGGTCTACGCCGCGGTAGGCTTTACAAGTAAACGGTTTCGAGAATTTACGAGCATTTAAAGTCGAACGGCAGTGTCCAAAGAGTTTTAATAAAAGACTATCCGTCACCAACGAATCTTTACAAATCACTGACTGTACGAAATCTGATCTGATTTTCATTGTTTAATTTCGAGGGACACGTATTCCTTTTTCAATACATCTAGTAATTTAATAATGTGCTAACAAATTATTTTTACTTAGCCAAATGAAATTACGAATTCAGTTATAAATACATCTAGTCTATATCTTCTACATAATAAAAATGAAATGCTGTTCGTTGGTCACGACATCACGTGAGAACGGCTCCACCGATTAGGCTAATTGTTTTTTTAAATGTTCGTTATAGTCCGAATTAAGTTTTTAGAGTAAAAAAATTGGAATAGTTGCTCGGAGACATGATAATTCGGGAAAAAAATGAAAGTGCTTTTATTTAGGGATTTGTCTATAAATTCAAGACCATAAAAAGAAAATTCAGAAAAACTGCAAAAATCATAATATTTGAAACGGTACAAGTAGAGCAGCTTGACATTAATAAATATAATGATCAATCAGAAATACTTTTTTTTCTCATTTTTACTTTGAAATTAATTATAACTTTAAATTACCAATAGCTTTTCACAAATTCACAAAATGATCACAAACAAATTTATTGAAATTTGGACAGGACAACGTCTGTCAGGTTAGCTAGTAATTTAATAATATGTTGCTGAATTCTGTTTATGCAATAACTGTTGCAATCTCGGCTGGTTTTTACTTAGCCAAATGAAACTGAAGTTATGCGAGCAAGCGAGAAAGAAATTTATTTGATGTCAGGTTGAAGTTTCGATTTAAGGGAATACTTAATCTGTTGGCGATGGTATTCGGCCGCCATCGCTTAACCTGATCGAAGGAAAAAAAAACTTATTCGTTCAACTCCAGGTGGCCGATATTTCGCTATAATGGTACATAGTTTCCAGTGACATCAAGGTAATGGAAAAGTACCTGAAATATATACTCTAGCTTAGAGTTCGGATCGGCTGCCGTAAAATACAAATTAATTCCGTAACACGGGACATATATGACCGAGAATGTAAAATATAGAATACATTATAAGAAATTCTAGATTGAACGAACTACAGTTTGAATATTATTGGGATTCAACTGGATAAAGCGAAAATTACAATTCTTCTTTGTAGATCGGATGAATAGGCGATCACTTTGTTCGATATTAATCGGACCTGGCAATACCAGGGAAACGACTGAATATGAATTATAAAGTCATTCACTGCGGACGCATTGTGGTTTCATAAAGGTAAAAATGTAAATGAACTAGTTTGTGTGGAAATAGCTGTTCATTAAAATAATGTATGAACGATGGCTGTATAAATGACACGAAATAAATGTGCATATCTAATGAGTATAATTACGTTATTAGTATAATATTATTTTCATATTTTGCGCATCAGTTTTCCGCGCCATCCCAATTATATCCGCAAGTAACACGCTGTTGATTATTACGGGGTACCGCCTACCGCAATCGTGAATTTTGTGCAGTTTCATTTGATTTGACTTTGTAATCTAATTTACCAGTTTAATTTGTATTTAGTAAAGTACTCGAGGAGGATTTTCCGTCAAGTAATTTCCGTCAATTCGTAATTCACAAAAATTTATATTCAGGCTGTTAAAACATGCAGCACCGATACGAATACTAAAACCGTACATAACTTTTCATGACGGTACCCTAGTAACACAAAATATTGTATACACGTTCATATAATATTAAAAAGAGATTCAATCTCTTCTTAAGATTTAAATATACATACAATATTTATTTTATATTAAGTAACAAATATTTCTTTTTAAATATGCAGGAAATATCTATTTCATGTTACGAGAAAAATACTTTTTTTCTAAATACAAAATGAATCTTTATTTTATATTAGAAATAGAATACTTTTTCCTAATGTACAGATAATATTTATTTCATATTATGAAAAAAATATATTTTTCTTATTATAAAATAAATCTTTATGTAATATCAGAAATTATATAAAATTATATAATATAATATAAAAATTTCTTAATTTTAATAAAGTCCTTTCATAGTTTCTAATTTTTGTTATAATTTATTCTTAAATTTGAAAATTATATTGAATGTTATTTAAATATTGAATTTATATTTTTCAAATATTGGATTCATATTTACTTTATATTTTTTAAATATCTAGTTTATATTCTCTGAATATTTAGCTTATATTTTCTAAACATTCAATTTATATTTCTTGTACATGTATACAATATTCAGATCCAATATTTTTCTCGTATGAAAAAATGTGGCTTAGAAAATATTCTTCCAATATTTGAGAAAAATATTTATCTAATATTTTTGCTACTAGGGTATCTACTATCTAAGACTAGGACGTTCGACGACATTACAGCGATTAAACTTCATTGCTCGGGCATTCATTGTACCTCAACTGTGGGTGAATTTATAATTTTGTAAGAGAAGATAGAAATCCAATTCTGCTATTTGCCAACGGGAACGAACAGAATTAAAAATAGCGGAAAAACTGAGTCAAACTCGCCATACGTATTTATTAAAGTGACTGTTTTCTATCAAATTTTCTGTACAACTATAAAATGCACGACCATTAGCGATCTAGTGGTAGTGGCAACAGTCATTAAAAAAATAAGTACTTTACAGAGGCGTGTCACTAGCGATATCACGACGATACAAGCCCGTACGATGCACTTATCACCTCTGAGAAGTAGCGTGCTAATGTTCTCGCAAAATCGCGTGAAACGGCCGCATGAATTATATAGGCGGATTTCATAGGCCACTGCGTAACATGTTACCATGAATATCTCCAAAAAGGAGCGTAAGACAGCGGCATCAGTTCGATGAGAACACAAATCCCCTTGTACGTAGTTAACTAACTATTTTGCGAATACCGTGGCTTAAAACAACGTTATCAGAGTTCAGCCAATTCTTGGCTTTTCCCTTCAATTTGAGTACTCATTACCTGCCTAACTATGGGAACCATCCAAAACAAAATTATGACGTCCCAGGCTAGTTTTACGTCCAGTGGTTCTGCCATGAGTAATAATCAATAAAATCAGTCGTATATATATTCAATATTGTTCAACATATATATTATGTAATCTCAGAATTTCTTATTATATTGTTCTATTAATGTTGCACGAGAGATATAACATCAATTATTATAATTAAATAATAAATAAATAAATAATATATATATTATATAATCTCAGAATTTCTTTTCATATTGTTCTATTAATGTTGCAGATATGTTGAGAGAGATAACATCAATTATTATAATTAATAAATAATATTGAATTATCATATACTATACCACATTGCGAGCGACAGAAACTAAAGAAAATCTTTTTTCTAATAAATCATGCGAGCGTAATATTAAATGAAACATCCGTTGAATTTTGTTCATCAATGTATAGCCACTTGATCCATCAAGGTAAAAACGAAACAATAGTTAAACATCCGATCAAAATGCAGACGACGCGAAGAGATTAAGAAGAAAAATGATTACGAAGAATTGATGAGGTTGCATCCACCCCAAGAAGATTAAGCCTAGAACAATGGATTGGCGAATCTATAAAGGATGGCTCATCGTCAGGAGAAGCAGTTAAAAACCATTCAGACAGCAGTTAACATTCAATTAACATTCAGCCGTCAGTCAGTATTCATTCCAAAACAGTGAAGTTTTAAATGAAAAGGCGTGTACACCCGCCAGGAAAACATCAACCTCTCTACACCCCTAAATCTTGTGAACCCATCTACAAACGGTAAATACTAACAATATATTATACGACCATAACAATTTAATGTATATCTGAAATTTGAAGTTTAAAATATAGATATTGTTGATTTTTTAATCTAAATTCAATATTTCAAATCATTTCAAAATACCTGACTTCTATATCCACGACAGAGTTGTGCTAATTCAATTACGTAATTGAGTTACATTGTATTTCAATTAATAGTAATTCAATTATATTGTATTTCAATCAATAGTAATTCAATTACGTCGTAAATGAATTACTATATAATTCAAATACAACGTAATTCAATTTCTAAGTATTTCAATCAGATTTGTAATTGAAATACAATATAATTGAAACACAATGTAATTGAAATGCAATTTGTAATTGAATTACAGTATAATTGAAATACAGTACAATACAATGTATTTTATAATTGTGCTCCATTGCAATTACGAATTACATTGTAATTTAATTGACTGAAGATCTGAATTATAAATTACAACATAATTGAATTGCAATTTAATTCAATTACTTTGTAATTATAATTCTGCACAACTCTAATCCACGACCATTTCCACGGACAAAATCATTTAAAAATTAAGTAATCCTCAATTACCCGAACCAAAGCTGGTGAATGCAGGTAGGTTCAAAATTGTATTATATCTCTTTTTATAAAAATCTTTAAAGTTATATCAAATTCTCTAAATTACGATTTTCTTCGAAGCAGGGCAGTGCTGAGCATAGTCGTGATTTTGAAAATAAAACAGTGAACGAGTCTGATCCGTCACGCTCCGAGGTGAAACGCTATTGGGGTGAACTCGGGGTCTGATTTTTTTCTTAGGAATCGAGTTGTTTTGCAAAATTTTATGAATTCGAGTCCCATTGTTCCGAATGTACTCCGATCGTCCACGCGCGGACCTAACTTTCTGCACGTGAAATCCCCGCACAGACTAAATCGACGTATCGCTGTTTATTGAGCCCTGTTTGTCAACTGTCCTCATTTACTTTTTAAATCAACCGATCGCGCACGCTGCAGCATCGATTTCCGTACGGTATAGGCTCGGCCAAGCTTGTAAAAAATTACCATTCGCCGGCGATACGACCAGTTCAAATACCATTAACACTCACATGTTTTTTTAAACCCTGTGTCGAAACGTTTCATCCATTCGTGCCATTCTCTGATTTACCGTTCACCTTTAAATGTGTCTAGATTAAATGATAGAATGATAACTTGTGCTAATATTCACTATTATTTTTCGGAACGTAGTCACGAATTACATATTTTCACAAACAGATTTTCTACTTTCAGAATCGCTCGAGAAATTGTGCCAATATTATTTACATGACGAGTTACATATTTTCACAAATAGATTTTCCAGTTTCAGAAACATTCAAGAAACCGTACTGTGCAAATGTTATTTACTTGACAATTTATGACACTACAATTGAAAAGTTCCTAGCAACATATGCACCGATTACAAACCAGCAACATTTAGTAAGTATACTCAGAATGCAGAATGGCGAACGTAATCCTCTTTCGCTAGAATTATGTATAATTTTACCTCGCATTAACACGAGATGAATTTTCATTGGACATTATTGAATTTGGGTCACAACAGTACATATTGTTAATCTGTATATTGCGTAATAATTCTCAGTGATGAACAATAATTAATATTCTATAGGAATCTAGGAATGTGCATACGATTGAAGATTACTGTATGTACATATATTATAGTAACATTGTTCAATTTAATAAGATGCAATATTAAAGTTGCTTATCATACATCCAAATTCGTCCTGTGGAATCCAAGTAGACATGAATGAATAAGTTGAACATAATATATTAACCTTCTTAAATTATTTTAATCTTCGTACTATATCTCTCAGCTACTCACTGTTACCACTAGACTGCGATCATCATATTTTGCAACGATTGTGGGCAACAGAAGTTAA
>CM052339.1:8855069-8870512 GCA_028455595.1 Lasioglossum vierecki | reverse complement strand
AAATGGGAATAAAACCCTTATAAAATATGAATCAAAATGTGAATAAAGTCATAACAAAATATGAATAGAAATAAGACTAAAATCCCAATAAAATATGAATTAAAATGTGAATAAAATCATATTAAAATAATAACAAAACACAATGTGGGTATAAAACTCGGAAATAAATGGCGAAGTGTCTTGTGCATATTTACTATTCCCGAATATAACAATTTTCTGTTCCCCTGGTGAACGTACAAATTCAGATATGTTGTCCGGAAGCAGTGTTGCCTTACTTGCATCAAATAATATGCAATTTAAATGTTTTTAACGGCGAAACGTTCCTAACGGCTACTTATCCAAGCGATAACCAACCACGATAACGATTAAAAATTCAGTTTTACCTTCAAACCATTCAGTGTGAACCTTCATGCACATGCACATGCATCTGCACGTGTAATCAAGAAATGGAGGATGCTCGCAACGCGAATCTTTTCCTTTAGCACTTCGCTACAATTTTTCCGGAACTTTGAACGTGCTTTCGCATTGTCGTTTGGCAGACTTTCGCTCTAACGTTGCCTTTCGTGTTAACTTTCAGCGTCGCGTTTACGGGTACATGCTGCATTTAAAAATGAAATAACTTTTCTTGGTTTATGTATAACCTTCTGTAATTATAATGATTACAATCGATATCTCTAACTAACCAGATTCATTAGCGACTGGTAACGTGCCTCGCTTGTCTTGTGTTAATAAAAGAAAATTTATAAAAAGACCAAGGCTATTGCGTACACCTGAATGACGTCAGGAGTCACCCCAAGGAAGTATAATATTTTTGAGACTTTCTGTATAGATAAATAAAAATGAAATACTGTTCTCAAATCACGTGTAGTAGAATTTTTCATACGTTTATGCATAATCTTTTGCAATTATAATTATTAGCGACTGGTAACGTGCCTCGCTTGTCTTGTGTTAATAAAAGAAAATTTATAAAAAGACCAAGGCTATTGCGTACACCTGAATGACGTCAGGAGTCACCCCAAGGAAGTATAATATTTTTGAGACTTTCTGTATAGATAAATAAAAATAAAATACTGTTCTCAAATCACGTGTAGTAGAATTTTTCAAACGTTTATGCATAATCTTTTGCAATTATAATTATTAGCGACTGGTAACGTGCCTCGCTTGTCTTGTGTTAATAAAAGAAAATTTATAAAATGACCAAGGCTATTGCGTACATCTGAATGACGTCAGGAATCATCCCTTCAGAGGAAGTACAACATTTTTGGGACATCCTGTATACACAAAGGTTCCCGCTCTTCTCGCACGCACTTCGTGGTACACCAACGAAAGAATATCGGTTTCTGTCGAATCAATCGCGGCTTTTCACGAGACTTTGCTGAAGAGCGGATTTCTTCGTGTTTTTTAACGATCGTAATTAAACATCGAAACTCGCGTTCATTAAAATGAAGAATGACATCTCCCTTTGACATCAAAGAAGGAATTACTAATGACGGAGACTGTTCTTCTTGTTACGCTGGTCTGGTGTAGTTGGTACAAATAAGATTTCATTTTGTTTTGTAACGGGATACTCTTCAGGTTTTCTGTAGGCAAAAGTACTTGGGGGTCCATTTCGATTTGATATGAAGAAAGTTTGTATGGAAGTGAAATTGTATAGCAAGTTCTTTGTTGTTACTTCATTGATCAGACATTCATAAAAATTTAAAGAAACCTGCGACAATTTCTGGATTAGAATAGAACTTGTATTGATTTCTGCGCGGTCATCTGTTTCTCTCGCTCGCGTTTTAAACACGTTCGTTCGTTCTCTCTGACCATGCTCGAGGGTATCAATTTTTATCAAATTTGTGTTCGAAATATAGCTAAACAATACACACTGTCATAAGAGACTCGAGCTTCGTATTCTTTTTTTTAATAAATTGAGAGATTCAGAGTAGAACCATATAATAATTTTATTTTATTAATCGTAAGATAAGATAAAACGTAGTTTTTTAGTTTTTTAGTTCTTTCTTTTAATAAATTGAGGGATTCAGAGTAGAACCATATAATAACAGCAACTTTTTAATAAAAAGTAGTATTTTTTATTAATCGTAAGATAAGATAAAACGTAGTTTTTTAGTTTTTTTTAATAAATTGAGGGATTTAGAGTAGAACCATATAATAACAGCAACGTTTTAATAAAAAGTAGCACTTTTTATTAATCGTAAGATAAGATAAGACGTAATCCTTTTTACGAATTTCATGAAATTAGTAATTGACGTACGAAAAGTTCAAATCCCATTGACAGATTTTGCAAAGTATGCAATGGATGTTCCATCTCTCTTGTTCTTGGACCAAATTCTTATTCTGATTCTTATGATTGAATGATTCTAAATGAGCAAAGTTCGAGGAGAATCGGCTTCGGGTAATACCGTACGAATTTTGAGGCAGGTGCTTTCGATAATTGAGTGTCAGTCGCATGAGATAAGTTCTTGTCATCCGAACGCAATTAATACAAGCTCCGCTTGCGAAACTTCTGAAATTACCTATGTTTCCATCCGTGCTCAAATCTGCTATTTTGAAATTAGCTTGTAGCTTCTCCGCGAATGTTTACTACCTTAATTAACAAGATCCATCTCACGTGTGCCATACATATTCGATTCTTCTTTAAATATACTATTTATTAAATTTCTATCACTGTGTCGGTATTCCCAAATTTAACAATATTTTGTCCGATTTCGAATACAATATCAGCAGAAACGTTTGCACGGAAATAATAAGCGATTGTCAGAGCGCAAATTTACATAATAAAATTGTCAGTCCACTGACAATATTTATTTTAATGTACGTTTCTCGATATACAATGATGCCCAGAATTATGGAATAATTTCTGCGTGGATATATGGCCAACGATCGCCACTTTAATATTAAAAATTTACCGATGCGTATACAACATTTAGCAAGTATTAACGTATACTAATATGTATGATTCAGTTTGCCATGCAGATTGTTGCGAATCAAAATTTATTATAAGATTGAATTTATTAAATTGTCTGTTACATAAATGTAACATATTATTTCTTGACTGCTGTGTGTCTACACAATTATAATATTATGAATTTTTATTCGCGGCGCAAAGGTTCGATCATTTACAACAACAATTAGCTATTTTTGTCGTAAACTAGCTGTTGTTATAAATGATCGAACCTTTGCGCTGCGAATAAAAATTCATAATATCCTGAAGATAAATTACGATCGACAACTAAGAAATTAATTATTTAACAATTACAGTAGTTCTGAAAAAATTTCAAATCCCCTTAAATGTAAAATTAGAATGTGTTACAATTTGCACAAGGTTCCGCCACAAAAAGTAGTTCCCACTAGTGTAAATTCAAAGTGTTGTAAATAATTCACGAGTTGTAATTTCAAGTTCCTTTTTCGCGGAATAATATGTAATTTGAATTTCTCATTTAGTTTCGCCATACGAAGATTGCAGCAACAGATGTTGCTTCGTGGTTTGTAAATAAACCTGAATGTTTGACATGACATCCATATCGAGTAGACAATCAAATTAATTAACGATGTCTGGGGTTGCATATTGCTTAAAAAAGTTGACATGAAAATTGAAATCCTTCGAGGTGAAGAAGATTATAGTCCCTACGTCACAGTCTCGTATTCCAGGTTGAAGACGGAAACGGTCCGGCTGGTGTAACAGGGGATGAAAGTTATAAAGTTACTGGAAATAAACTTGTAAAATAGGTCGGCTAAGTGTAAATATAAAAGAACGGTCCGTGTAATTGTGGTAGTAACGCGTACCGGAAGTTCGATCGATCACTGCAGGCGACGAGTCTGTAAATTGTTCGACGAATTTCCTCCCGTTATTTATAGTGTGAATCGCCTGCGATACGTAGAACTGATTTTGTCAAGTTATATGCACGCTGCATTTCTATATCGATGCACTGGCAAATATTAACACATTTTTACTTCCACATTTAGGTAAACACGTAACGACCAGACTGCGGAGCTTTGCGCATTTATGTCGAAAATACACGAAACTATGTGCACCAACGAAAATGTTGATATTTTTCGATTTACTTTTATCTCGTGGAATTTTTTACTCGATAAATTTCACTCGCTTCGAAATACAACAGTTACTACGTTCGAATACTTTAAATGTGCTTCTCGATTTCTCTTTATTAATATTTCGAGTTTACTAACTTAAATGCGTATACTGTCTGAGGATACTAATTCGAACTACAATTTTCCACGATAATTTAGACAATTTCCTATTACTCAGATTTTTAATACAAGGTGTAAATATCAAATATTGTTAGCACTGTGTTCTGGAATGTAAAATCTGAACAATAACGAAGTTTAAGTGTTCGTCCACTGGAAGCTGTATTTAGAATGCTGGAGTTGACTGGGACACCCTGTATGGAGGGACAAAGAGGTTACTAGTATTTTCAATATCCGTAGCCGGCGACTGTAATTAAAGAGCGGAGAAAGCGAAGAACGAAAATCCGTCATTCATTTGCTTTTGTTAGCGAAGCATCTGATCGTTATTGTGAGGTCGATCGATTATCTTCGAACAGCGGAGAAACCGAAACGCGGGTAGGAACCAAGAGTATAATAAGAAAGAAAAGAGAGCACCGAGGAAAAATTATTAATCCTGGCTAGGAAATTTTAATTAAATCCGCCGCAGTGATGGTAAAACAGAAGTAGTTCTCGTTCCTTTTCTCTTTACTTTGAATGCCGACCGGCTCGAGGAACTTTGACATTCCTCGTTAGGAACAATTTCTCGAAGGTAGAAGTCCGCGAAAGTAGAAATTCGCCTGAGACATTTAACTTTGCAAGTCCACATCTGCAGCCGTCGTCAATAGTTCATAATCCCAGATGGATTTGTTAAGGAGTTCTTTAACGGAAGACACGGACCAATCAGCGACTGAATTTACGGCTGAATAAGCGAGTTCTAATTAAATCAATTTCTACTCCTTCTCTTGTTCACTACTTCACCGCAGCGCGACTCCAACGCTACGCTTAGTGAAACCTGCCGTCCGTGTTTTTCGTTAATAACTCCTTAACAAAGCCACGCAGAACATTCTTGTAAAGGAGAAACTTACTTCAAATGACCTCAGGAACATTCTGTATACCGTCCTCCATGTTTCCACTGCGGAATAAGTGTACAATCTTTCTAATCCATTGCCGTATTTGAACGAGTCAGACTCGTCATGAAGATTTTAACAAAGTCTAGCAAATATGAATGTTACGTGTCTCTTTTTTGATGAAATCAAATTTTGTTCTAGTTCGTAATCTATATTTAAGCATCAATATAAATTTTCTTTCCCTTCTACGACATTTTTGCTCGTTTTAATCCCTGTACTTGTAAAGAAGATGGTACCGCAAGGGATTAAACAATGTTTTGTACATTTTCTTTCGTATATCTACTGTCACATAATATAATACGTACACAGTTTTTTTAAACAGCTTTTTCATCGAGCTGTATAACGTCTGGCATTTTCGAAAAATCGATTTAGGTTATTTTACCTGAGGTATGTAGCCCCTGAAGTCCCCGGCCGTTTGGAGCACCGTTCGGAGGACTTGATTTTGTGTACCGTTCTCGGAGGTTCTCTTGACATTCTCCCGAGGACACAACGTCGCGAACCGATGCCCTCTCTCGCCTTTGACGTCGAGCACCGGCGATCGATTCGTGGTGAGGAGCCTGTTACGTGTGTCGTCCCGCGCTTTCCCATCAATTTATTCAGGATGTTGTTAGAAGAGGAGTGTTCGCCGCGCGTGCCTCGAGAAAGTCCTAAGAGGTGGAAGTAGGCGGAATAATCTCGCCGTGCATGTACCTGCATCCACCCTTTCTGTTTTGTTTAGCCGGATGGCTCCGAAAGTTTCTTGGCTGAACACGACAAACCCAACTCGTCCTCCCGCATGTACGCTTCCTTTATTAGGCTGTCGAACCCGTTCGTCCCAATTTCACATCCGTTTTTTAAACCCGCTAACACTTTTTTCACGAACTTCTTCGGTTCATTAGTTTCGCTCCATCCCCATTTTTTTTCGTCGTTTCATACGTGTGCCCATAATTATGAAAGAGGTCTACATCAAAATTTAAACAAAACGAATTTATTATTTTTAACGAAATCGATTCGATGGGATTTTTAGGATATCGTGTTAATTGCGAGTCTTCTGAGTCAAAAATATAAAAAAAAATAAGTTTATCAGTTATTACTGTTGACTTTAAATGAAATACATGAAAATTTAGAAATAGACAAATTTTACACAAATTTTTGGTATTTGGTCATTATTTTCTATCGAATGACCGTGATTTTTGATTCATAAAAGTGAAACTAAATAAGGAAATTAGTTATACAACCCTGGGAATTATTATGAATTGAAGTTATTGAATTATCTCCCGAAAAAACTCACTTCGAAGACGATTCAATTTTCGAGAATGCAACGTTACTGTTTCAAAATTGACGCACGAATGCAAAGCAACTTTTTGCAATGTTGTGCAGCTCCAGGTTGTTTTTCTTCGATTTTTATTTTTTAGATAAACAATTGGTTACAATCCCTCGATAGTATTTATTTTTTCTTATGTTGAATCAATAGTATAGACTACTGAAAACACTTTTAGTCACTTTGTGTCAACGAAGTTTTGATTGTATTCAGATGCAGAAACATGACTACCCCATTTCGTATCGATCTTTCATTTTTCATACATTACGTGATGGACAGCTGCAAATATCGCACAATTTTTAAAACATGAACTGTTTTTGATGTAATATTGCAAAATATTATTCCAGTGTAACGATTCCCCAATAAAATGCACGTAATTTGACTGGAAGATGCAAAAAATGATAATATTAATCACTACAACAAATTTTGACTACACAGTATTTCCTTGCTTCTCGAAATATATTCGAATTAGGTTAACTGAGAATTGCACGAATTCACGAGCAAATATTAGGGCGCATTCGTAGTCAAGATTGAAAGCAATTGAAGAGGCGAATTGGAGGAGGCTAGATCAAATTGTGAAAAGAGCGGCGTCGCGTCATTCTTGTAGTCGTCGTCAAACGACGTACAAAGCACCAGCTGTACCATTCGCGTTCCCGAAACCCTGAATCTGGAAATTTACAGCTGAAAGCCAACGTACACTTTCATTTTCCGTTACCTTGTTAAAATTTACAACCGCAGACATTCCCAAAACTTTTAACATTTTCTCGGACAATGGTGAAAAACACTTTCATCACACACCGAAACTTTTGCAAACATCTAAATTACACATGTTCTCTTCCAAGCTCTGCAAAAATAAAAAAGAATCCTGCTCTGTATATTAAAATTGCAGTTTTATTAAACATTGAATTAAAATTGCGAAAAAATTACACGTAGATATAGCAATTTTTTAACTGTATCTCAGAAAACTGGTTTTTGATGTTCAACTTTGAGGGCTGGTTATCGATGATGGAAGATAAGAACACGTGTCGAATATATTTCTGAGAACTACCCCCCATTTCATACCCAATTTCAGTCAAATTTAATTTTCTTTAAACAATGAATTTAAATTACGAAAAAAATCATATATAGTTATGGCAATTTCGTGGACTGTGTTTTAGAGAACAGGTTTTTGATCTTCAACTTTAAGGGTTGATTTCGATGATGCAATATGAAGAAAAACACGTGTCGAATATATTTCTGAGAACTACCCTTCATATAAAATTCATTAAAGTGAATTTCAGTCAAATTTAATTTCCTTTAAACATTGAATTACAATTGCGAAAATATTACACGTAGATATAGCAGTTTTGTAACTGCATCTAGAGAACTGGTTTTTGATATTCAACTTTGAGGGCTGGTTATCGATGATGGCAGATGAAGAAGAACAGGTGTCAAATACATTTCTGAGAATCACCCTTCATATAAGATTCATTAAAGTGAATATTAGTCAAATTAAATTTTCTTTAAACAATTAATTGAAATTGCAAAAAAAATCACACGTAGTTACGGTAATTTCGTGGACTGTGTTTCAGAGAACAGGTTTTGATCTCCAACTTTGAGAGTTGGATATCGATGATGGAAGATAAAGAAGAACAAGTGTTGAATATACTTCTAAGAACCATCCTTCATATAACATTCATTAAGTTCAATTTTCTTTAAACAATGAATTAAAATTGCGAAAAAAATCACACGTAGTTATGACAGTTTCGTGGACTGTGTTTCAGAGAACAGGTTTTTGATCTTCAACTTTAAGGGTTGAATATCGATGATGGAATATGAAGAAAAACACGTGTCGAATATATTTCTGAGAACTACCCTTCATATAAAATTCATTAAAGTGAATTTCAGTCAAATTTAATTTTCTTTAAACATTG
Source organism: Lasioglossum vierecki (assembly GCA_028455595.1). Classification (NCBI taxonomy): domain Eukaryota; kingdom Metazoa; phylum Arthropoda; class Insecta; order Hymenoptera; family Halictidae; genus Lasioglossum; species Lasioglossum vierecki. The sequence continues at coordinate 8,862,164 of CM052339.1, read as the reverse complement.
AATTAAAATTGCGAAAATATTACACGTAGATATAGCAGTTTTGTAACTGCATCTAGAGAACTGGTTTTTGATATTCAACTTTGAGGGCTGGTTATCGATGATGGAAGATGAAGAAGAACAGGTGTCAAATACATTTCTGAGAATCACCCTTCATATAAGATTCATCAAAGTCGGCTTGCACAACTTGAATACGTTCCCTTGTGCAGAACTGCTCCTCCGTTAGTGAACTATTCATGTGGATTGTGTGCGATTTCTCGCGAAGCCATTTCCATAGGCTGGTTGGCGTGTGCCAGGGGTCGCGAAAATGAATTAGTTATTCATGGTTAGCTGACAGCTTCCTTGTCGTCAAGACTGTCTCGAATGCTCGAAAAGCAAGCGGTCCAGAGAGAACGTTGCATCGAAAGAAGTCCTCCTTCGGAGACCCTTTTCTGCTGCCTGGGATTGGAATGCACTAGAATCGTGAATAATCTAACAACCTGTCGAAGATACTTTAAGCTCCTTAATGTCTTGGTTAGAATCGTCAAGCGACACGCAAGTTTCTCGTGATCTGAAACGTTTTAAACCGACCGTTTCTACGGTGAGAATTTAATCGAGGAAATATAACGTATTCTTAAGGGACAGAACATCAAATGTTGATTGTCATTAATGCTGATTTTACGCAATCAATTTTGTGCCATGAAGACTCGCGAATGTTTATGCATTTATAGTATGGAATAATCCAAATATTAACAAACGTGTGCATGAACAATTTTTGACAACAGCTCCATATTATTTTTACCAACAAGATTGTCCAATCATGTTGCGTTCCCTTCAATAATGCATGTTCATTAGTAAATCGCGGGTTTTATTTGCAAGAAAAATAAATGGGTGAAATTTCAGGCAGCAGAGAATTGAAAAGAATTTATGAATTCACCAAAATTATTACAGCAAGAAGCAAATTTCAATTTAATTCGAAAATTTTTATTGGAAAACGCGATTCGTAAATTTTTGAGCATTAGGTAATCTTTTATTTTAACCGCGACGTAATTTCGTGGTATTTTAAATGCTTTGAAGTGTACCATCGTGAACTGTTATTTGGCGTGGAAAACGATTGTAGTTTTCATCGGGAATAGATTTTAACTTTGTTATTTTAAGTGCGATATTTTTCAATCGTAACATATACCTCTTCAATATTTCGTTGCTCGTGCGAGAGCTGAAAATTGAATTTGGAAGACCGAAATTTAGCACTGTAAATAAAATTTAAAGTTCTGCATGCTTAGACGGAGATAATGATATGTAAATGTGTCTGGGAGAATCACAAAGGCGACAATTACGTCACAGAAACGGCGGGAAACAACGACCCCCTCAAACGTATTCCTTATCAACAGAGAATCGCAAATTTGTTCCGGCCCGTGAGCAAAGTGTCTCTTTGTCGCGTGGATTCGCTAGCCAGAGAAACGAAAACCACTAAAAGAGCAGAAATTAAAGTATTCCAGCTTAGAGTTCGAACAAAGCCATCGTAAAGAACGCCGCTCGAAGTCGGTTAGATAACGGAGAACGAATGTATCCAAGTTATGAAGATAACGGATAATTTAGTGTCACCGAAAAGAGCCAGGGAAATAAAATCGTTTCCTATTTTTGTCCCACGAAAATCCTGTTTGCAAACCGAACAAGCAGATCGACGTTTTCAATATTTATTCTATAGTTGCTCAATGAAATTACTTTTTTAAAATAATGGTTTGCAGAATCATCCTTCGTGCTGGAATGTCACGCACTTCAGAGAAGTATTTTAAAAACGAAAGATAAGTGTAGATTTCATTGCTCGGGAATTGTGATCCACTAAATGTTCGATACATGGCTAGGATAAATTCTGCACATGCTAGACTTCTGAAACGAACTAATTTAGACAAGCGGACCCAATTCGCACGAATGCTTCATCAGCGTTGCGTACGTCGACCGAACCGGATCAGATTTCGAAACTTCTTACCCGCACGGAACCGCGAGATTTTATCGGATTCTACTCGTTCTAAGCTATAAACCATCGCCTTTACGTTTTGTGTTATTGAGTTAACATTAAACCTACCATTCTCGGTCTAAATGACCGGTTTTATGTTTTTCATTTCATGATTATTTCAATTATTAAAGTCTTTCTTTATCCAAGCACATATTCTGTTGAAAATTGCAAAAAATTTAAATAAATAGTCTTGTCATTTTTGAAAGGTGAAACAATTTACTGCTTTTAGTGTTAACAATCATATTATGCTTGTTGAATGAATTATTTGGGTGCATATTCAATATGAATTTTATTTATTTATTTATTTAATTTAATATATATATGTATATATATATATATATATATTACTAGTTAATAAATATAAAATTCACGGTAATTGTTCTAAAATTTTTGTTATCTTACTTTTGCTCGTCCTTTACTACATCTTAGTAAGTATTCATAATTGTACTATTCTTCATATTAAATATACACCCAAATAATTCATTCATATATACACGTTGACTAGTATTCGGATAATTATTCGCTGAAGTAAGAAACTGAGAATTTTCGTTAGAGGGTTAAGAGAAGATCGAGAAATCCTTGATGCTATAAATCCTACTGCAGCTGTATCACTCGAAACATTAGTAGTAACAGCTGAATGGGCGATTTCAATGAAACCTATTCTATCGCTTGCTAAAAGGAGCCAACGAATCTGGAGGTTGTTTTAGGGAAAGCTTTCAACTCTGCGAGGGGCTAATTGCTCCCAAAGCTAATTGATCTCAGTTCGGCGACTTCTTTTTCAAGCAGACGCCACATCTCATCTGAAAACCCTCCCGAATTCCAACCAGGATGCTTGCCTCGAAAAAAAGCTTCTCCGAAAGAGCACGTTCGCAATTTCAATCAGAAACTGGATACTGTTCGAGAAAGCAAAGACCTTTGGTGCAATAAAAAAATTCTCGATACAAACTGCTCGTTAAATTAATAAGATCTCGTAATTAAGAATTGACGTCACCGATGGACAAAATGTACAAATCCCATATTATTTGAACGGTGAATGACTATTTGCCGAAATGTTAAATATTTACGTATTGGATTTGATGTTTGTATAACTGCAGAATGCGTTTTCCAAACGTGTCATTATTAGATAATGAACGTCCAAGTATTTCGTAATAATTTTACTGATGAGAGTCGAATAATATTAACGTTTCATTCTGTGTATCAGCCTTCCACGACATACAGAACCATTCTTGTTAAGATTAATTATCAGTCTAGAACATGCATATGATTATACTAATTAATAAAAAATAATTCTTGCTCGCTATGTAATTTCTGGTAATAATTACGTTTTCAATCTTCCTCACATTTTGAAGAAATAATTAGAGCCAAATATGGATGACACGTCTGTCAGCGTGTTAATAAATTTAAATCCTTCCTGATCGTTTTTTATATGTATATTATGCCAATCAATTTATATTATAAATGCATCTAAATCCGCAGTTTATTAATAATGCATATCTGGACTACAAGTGTGACCTGACATTATAGGGCGAAAGGTTAACGACGAATTACGCTGTAGACGGCATCGAAATGGGTTAATGAATGGATTGGCTTGAAAAATGAATTCATTCGTTGAGAAATAATCCTCTCGTTCGGAAAATTGATGAAACCAATATAGGAAGCGAAGGAAACTATTTTGATTCAGAAATATCGCGACCATCCAACGTATACGTAAAAATCCTACAAACTTTAACATTAACATCCTACAACAACTACTTAAATCTTCGTCTCTATTTCAGTCACGCCCAATTTCATCTCCGAAGCGTTCGAAAAGCAAACTGTTGGGAGATCAGAGCCGTCAATTCCCAGAGCAACTACCACCCGGATAACAGACTTGTCGCGGAAATGGCAGCTATTAAGGGGCCGCATACGCAACAGTCCAGAACTATTCTGACGAACAATATATTGGAAACAAATGTCCGAAAATTCTTACGCGAGCACATTTTCAGCCGATTCGGAGATCCTCGTTACCATTTTGGGAACTTGCAAAATGGGGATTTGGAATTTCTTAATACAATTTCGAATTGCCCTATGAACCTAAGCGCGTCTATCATAAAGAACAATCTTTTTCCTCTAATTTAAGCCTGCGAACGTTCGAAAGTTCCTACGCGAGCACATTGTATAATCGATTCGAAGTCCTCGTTACCATTTTGGAAATTTGGAAAATGTTGGAGATTTTCAATTTCTTGATACAATTTTGAATTGCCTGTAAACCTAAGCGCGTCTATCATAAAGAAAAATCTTTTTCCTTTAATTTAGGCCTTCCGTTCGAAAGTTCCTACGCGAGTACATTTTATAATCGATTCGAAGTCCTCGTTACCATTTTGGGAACTTGCAAAATGGGGATTTGGAATTTCTTAATACAATTTCGAATTGCCCTGCGAACCTAAGCGCGTCTATCATAAAGAACAATCTTTTTCCTTTAATTTAAGCCTTCGAACGTTCGAAAGTTCCTACGCGAGCACATTGTATAATCGATTCGAAGTCCTCGTTACCATTTTGGGAACTTGCAAAATGGGGATTTTCAATTTCTTGATACAATTTCGAATTGCCCTGCGAACCTAAGCGCGTCTATCATAAAGAACAATCTTTTTCCTCTAATTTAAGCCTTCGAACGTTCGAAAGTTTCTACGCGAGCACATTTTATAATCGATTCGAAGTCCTCGTTACCATTTTGGGAACTTGCAAAATGGGGAATTTCAATTTCTTGATACAATTGCGAATTGCCCTATGAACCTAAGCGCGTCTATCATAAAGAACAATCTTTTTCCTCTAATTTAAGCCTGCGAACGTTCGAAAGTTCCTACGCGAGCACATTTTATAATCGATTCGAAGTCCTCGTTACCATTTCGGGAATTTGGTCAAAGTTAGCAGTCGCGTTTTCTGATTTTCTACTCCGATCTCGCGTTTCCCTTTTCAATTAAAGCCCTTCAAGTATGCGGAATATTCCGCGGTAACTTGAAAAAGTGGCACACCGAATCTATGGTGAATTCAGGAAGGGAAACAAATGTTTGCGATGATATCTATTGATGACAAATGTGTACACGTTCCTTGCAGTCGAAGAAATTTGCATTCACGGTTTGCCTACCTTTATTGATAGCATCAAACTGCATGGCCAGCGTGACATAGTGAATCGTACACCAAGGAGTTAATCACAGTGTTATTGATGAACTTCTGTTACCGAAGGCTACTAAATTGACTTGTCACCAGCTCCGTTCTTCGTGGACACTTTTCACTCCTGTTTGACAAACTACTATTGAATTCGTTTGTGTCGTGTCGCCAATGACGGATACACTCCTGTCGAATGAATAACTGAATGCCCCAAAGGATGGTAGCTTTAGACTTACAAATTGAGTCTTTCGGAATTCAAGCTCGTGTCGTCTAGTGTTATTCTGAGCCAAACACCGTGTCTCCATTTTTGCTACATTTCTTTACATTGTTCACGATAAAATATCCTGTTCTTAACTTCTTCTTCCTTTATCGTACAAAAATTTGAATTTCTGCTGGTATTGAAGTTACCATTTGGATTTTAAAATTGTATGTACATTTTTTGGAAACCTTCGTTTATGCTTGAAACACTAAATTTAAATTTTATCTTTTTATTTTATTAATATATATTTTTTTATTTTCTCGTTAATGAACCTACTATATAATTCAAATACAACGTAATTCAATTACTAAGTATTTCAATCAGATTTGTAATTGAAATGCAATTTGTAATTGAATTACAATATAATTGAAATACAATATACTTGAATGATGTATTTTATAATTGCGCTCCATTGCAATTACGAATTACATTGTAATTTAATTGACTGAAGATCTGAATTATAAATTACAACATAATTGAATTACAATTTAATCCAATTACTTTGTAATTATAATTCTGGAGTAATTCAATTGTAATTCTGCACAACTCTGATTATATATCCCTTTCTAGACGATTGTATTGAACATATTAGCCAAAACAGTGTTGTTTTAGAGATATTTAGACGTGAGTTTAAACATAGAATCTGTGTATATACGCAGGCAGCGATTTCGAAGATGAATGAAGCGGACGTCTAACCGGTATTATTCTAAATGCGAAGTCACTTCTTTCATAGACAGCGCGGGAGTGCATTACGCGCATTAGCCGAAATCACGCGTCACAAAAGCGGCGCAATGTAACGTACGGTTGAATACAGGGGCGGCGTATTAGAGCAGCGTAGAATTTCCGGCTTTCGAGCCGCTTTGAAAGGGAAATTATGTCCGATTTCGCTACTTCGATCGTTACGGACGAGCGTGTATTCGAGTCGGGCACATTACTCGCGTACGGTGCTTGTAACGATCTTTTATACAGAGCAAGCAGTCGATGCCGTTGTCCTGAACTCGCAGGATCAAATACCGACGACGAAATCAACCGAGCTCGGCTGCTACACCGGAAAAAGTCGATCAGACTCTGCTCCTCGGTCACGGTCTTCCCGTGGATGTGCCCCGGGCCCTGTTTGATTAAGCGTAAGTTCACCGATGGGATTGGAAAAAAGTCAAATTGAATGCGACACAGACTCGGACAAATTAACCTCTCCAGAACAGACTGGAGTTTTTTCGACGATGTGATCGATCTAGTCACTTTCAGTGTTCAATTAGAATACTTTGGCTTCGGAGAGAGACGAATTGACCTAACCGTTCTGCTCTTACGTTTGTTTCCGAAGTGTGCAAAGAACGTTCTGCGCAAAAGTATTTAATCCGATTCTCTCGATTAGTTCGTAATACGAATTCCTGTAAGATATTACCACATGATAAATCATGGTAAACCAGGTGGAAAACTAAGGACTCATTTTTCCTGAAAAATTCAAGAAAATTCAAACGTCCTGCAAAAACTTTCAAATATTTTTGAAGCTATTTCTTTAGAACAACTCCTTAAAAATTGATGTACAATATTCTATTTTGCAAATTCGAACGTCTCTAAAAACATTCAAAAATTTTTCTCATAGATGAACTTTCCACAGATGTGTAGATCGAAGTTACTTCTTTACAACAACTCCTTAAAAATTGATGTACGATTGTTTCATCAAATTCAAACGTCT
>CM052339.1:8775407-8854969 GCA_028455595.1 Lasioglossum vierecki | reverse complement strand
AGAAATTATTGCAAGAAGTAATTATTTTCTATGAAGATTTTGCATGTCCATTTTAATTGTGTACCACAGAGAGGAATCGAATGATTTTCAAGGAACATGTATTTCAGTGAGAAGGTCCTTGATCGCAGATTTCTTACATTTATATAAACAGTGCTAAGCTATTATAATTATTAAAGAAATTATTACAAGTAGTAATTATTTTCTATGAAGATTTTTCATGTTTATTTTAATTGTTGCAGGAGAATTACGAATTGTCAAGAGGTACTCTAGAGAGGAAAGATTGAAGTCTGAAACCTTCTTTGAAATTTCACTGGCAAATGGTGGCCATTCGCTGCCTCGCGGGAACATGATCAAGGGAATACCGCAGCTAAACAAGATGTCGGATTGGAGTTGAGGGAGTTAAGCAAGAAAATGGAATGGAACAACGTGATCTTTCGAAGGGGACGGTCATGATTAGCCTTAAGGCATCTTTTAGGAATAATTGCGGTAGCAGGGAACTTTGCCGAGATCTAATTTATAGCTGTGCCGGCGGAACAGCATGCGAATTTCTGCAACGAGGGAAGATTCGTAAGATGGAGAGGACGTGACTTCTACTTTTATCAGATTTTAATCTCTCGACAAACTTTCTAAATAAGTATTTGTCGAAATGAAAACTAAACAAATAGTTCGGCAGTGGATAAAATGGACAGATAATGAGTATTCTTCTGAACTTGAGAAGAACCTTGAATTATGCGTCTTCACGTCGCTTGCCAATTTATTCGCTGTCGCAAAAATAAAGCTACGCAACGTCACATCGATCCGAATCGATGCATATGAGATGCATTGTTATGCAAATAACAATTTACTACCGGTAGATAATGCGTTAATAATTTGATCGTAAGTAGGAATCAAATTTAATCGTTTGGATATATCGATAGAAAAGAATCGAACTCGTAGTGATGGCAGAGATAATAAGTTATCAATAAATAGATACGAGAATAAATTAAGAATAAATTCCACAAACTAACTCCGAATACTTGGACACGAAAGATTCTCACACTAATTGCGTTAAAGCTTTGGACTCCGTTGCACGGACACGTTCGCGCGACTATTCATTCGACGTCTGCGAGATAAATAATCGAATTTGCAATTTCTTTCGACGAGGAATCGGACGCGTTGTCGAGTAATTTGATTGACGATTAAGCATACAATATATTATATTGAAATGCGTATTCCCCTCATTTTTGCATTGTTTTTTGATATAGTGGCGCGATTCTGCTCGCAAATAGAATAAACTGGGCGAAATCGAAACAATTCATTTCCTCCGATTTGACGTGGCGCGATAAAACTTTATCCGTTCTTCATAACATGTTCCCATCGTTTCGAGCCGATATATATTATTCTGAATATTTTTTCAACGTATTAACCGTAGACTGTGGAGTCCAATCAGTCTATCAAAAATTTATGATGTTATCTAAAACATACTATATATATTCAATTGCAATTGTTTCAAAATTTCTTTTCTCTTCTTCAATAACGGACGAAGTGTTTACAAATATTTTAATTAGTTAGCCGATGGCTTCACATATATTTACACGTACCAGCAATTTCTCTACAGTGGCAGTTCCTCATAAACAAATCCGCTCGGCCGAGTCTCGAAAATATTTACTGTTTTGCAGTCATTTACAGTCGCTGCTTTAAAAACAGCGTTTTGTAGGGAGAACCCGTCGGAATACCAACGCCGATTCATCAAACATAATTCAACTTATAAAAGCGCAGAGATTGTATAATTCTCGGCTGGTTCGTCGGCAAATATTTACAGATAAAACATAATGAAGCACCGTTCGTACGAGTTAATTGAACGTTCGATAACGCGCCATATTGGATGCGACTTGAACAAGTAATCTTCATTGGCATTGCACGCTGTGAATGCTGGTGCTGTATATATTCATTTCACGCCACTGCATCAAGGAACAATAATTCAGTGAGATGTCCGTCAACAGACATGTTCACGACTGATATTCTATCAAACGAACACGAGACAACAAGTATCTTCATTCTTCGATGATCTTTTGATCGTGATCGACTCTGAAAATATCTCTGGCTAGTACATAGAGAAGAAAAAAGGTAATAACGATTCGACACGTTACTGTTTCATCGAATTTCCTGGGGTGATAAATTTGTGCTATAAACAGAGGTGCGGGATCCTCAAGTCTCGAAAGAATGCGGTACGACTACAAATCAAAGCGAACACGAGAAACCTAAAAATGACTAGCAATTTTAGAGTAATAATTTAAGGGAATAAATAAACAAAGACACTCGATGTATCTTACAAGATACCGTTGTCGTTCAATTGGAACCAACTTTCCAATCGATCATCGACCACTTCAGAGAAAGGGGTTGTACACTCCCGAACCCATATATCCAACTTTTGTATGAAAAACTCGGACGAAACATGCCAAATGCTGCTGCATAAAATTTAGCCAACTCCAAATGTTACCTTTCTCCACTTATTCCATAACAAAAACGTTTATGGAAGTAACAAAATTTCCCTTATTCTCTCTCTACATCAAATGATTCTTGAAAATTTTAATTCTCATTCAGATTCACACGGTCTAATTATTATAGACAACCTTGTCCTCTACGCACAGTGGTCTCGAAGCACGTTTTAAAAGTTCAAAATATCAAATAATCATTCCAACAGGAAAATATTACACGATGGATTACTGGTCTTTAGATGAACGACAGAAAGTTTTGAAAAATGCATGAATATTGAAAAGAATTTTTTTAAAATATCGAAACGACTTAGTGTACCACTGTGCTACACGAATGCGAGTTCGAGAGACCCGCGTCCCCTCTATTTTTCAGAAGCCGAGCTGGAAACGACACGTATTCGAAATGTCCAAAAATCTCCGTTGGACCATGAGTTTTCCACGAGGGTAACATATGCCTCGCGATCAGCTCACGAAAGTGATTTACCTGCCCTCCTCGGATATTCGCTGTTTTCTATTTAGAGCGCGTTCCGAGCCGAACTGGAAACGGTACGTGCGCGCAAATCAAACCCCTATCGAAGCAACTGACACACGATCCATTTCCTCGTCTTTCCTATTTCGGTGTCCGTTTCCGTCCCTACCAGTCGTGTTTGCCGATTCTTCTGGTGGGTGGCAAGAGGCCGACGCACAGTAGGCCGGATCGAAAAATTTCAGGACATTGGTGCATAACTTTTGAGATATTGAAATGAGGTTTGAACTAAAAAATATTATAAAATAATCTCTTTCGAATAATACGTTTTCGAAGACGATGTCGAAAATGATTCTCGTACGGTTATTTAAAGGAAGTTTTACCGAAAATATCCCTCCTTGTTAGAGCCTAGGATGTTTTTGGACAAAAAAGATATCCTTTGACAAATATAGAACATCTTTTTAATCTGTCATGTATCGCTCAGCATTATTTTTTAAATATATTATTATTAGTTACTACTAAAAAATATATGATTTCTTATTAAGAAGAGATGCTCTATATCATACAAAAAAAACTCAAAATATGGGACGAAACGATGAGGACATCTCAAAGAACTTGAACAATTCTGCCTGGTGAAACGTGCTACTTTCCAAACGCTCAACTTTAAATTATCATTGTAACTAAAATATTTATTCAATTTCATTAATTTCTTCATTTTCGAGGTCCATAGATCCTTACAAATGTCCCTAAATTTTTTAATCCGGCCTACTGTGCAACGTAGACCGATAATCTTTCACAATAAACGTATTCGCAATCTATTCTTCGGATACCATTTTTCATATTTCCCGATTCTATCGTTCCTTCCCCCCTCACAATAAAAATGCCTGATCACAATACGATTCTCTTACCTGACACCAAACCTCAGATCTTCTAGTTCTAGATCTTCCGTAACTTTCATTAAACGCGTCTCCGAAAACGCAACCGGAAGTCCTATCAAAGAAACCGATCCGACAGACGATTGCTCTCTTCTGTGGAACGATCCTTTATCAATTGTCTCCTCGTTGGAGCGCGACGTGTAACAAAGTAGCTTCAAAGAACGCGGCGAACAATTCCCCGTTGTCGTCGGAAGAACCGTGTCCAATCCGTTCCCGTTTCTTGCGCGACCCCATTAATCTTTAAAGAATTCGCGAAGCGATCCAACAGCAAGAAGCGCTAACAAATCCTTTTTAGGAAGCGTCGTGGCCATCGTCGACGACAGCGTACTCATTCGAAGCTCCAGAGTATCGTATCGCGGCAATGGAAGATCAGGAGTTTGAGTAAACGCTCGTCTCAGAACTTGGCATACGGTACGCTTACAAGACACTTTCGATAAGCAGTTCGAGGAGCTCGCGGGGCCGCATTTGGCTCTCAGAATTTCGATGGAACTTCCACTAACCCACCGCGCTGGAAGTGATTCCTTTTCAAGGGGAGAATCGGCTCTTCGGCCTGTTATCCGGCTCGTACCCGCGCAGATAACCGTGCAGAAGCACGTACCGGAAGAACATCGTCCCCTCGCCTTGTCATGGCCTGGTCCAGGGCTTCTCTTTTTGCTTCCTTCCAGTTCGCTTGCGCCGCGATATACCCTTCTGCATGGCGAACGACGACAATTCCTCTCTACGCTGACACGTTTCTCGCGATATTCTCTACGATCCAGCTGAGAACGATTGATCGTACTAGCCCGACCCCCCATCGGTCATCCTCCAACGCGACAAAATAACGTATCGACTCGCCACTCGTCCCACTATACTTCCAGTTATTGTTTGCCTCTTCGCTGTCCATCGCACGCTTGCTCCAGATCTTCGACAGTTTCGCAAACGCAAATCTCGGAGACAGTTGTGACTTACGCTCCAAGAATTTTCATATCAGATCTAACACGAATATGTTTATTCCTCAAACAATCGTATATCCTCATTGTTGGTCTGTTTAGGATCAACCTGTCTGTCGTCTTCATCTTTGTTCTTCGTTTACAATATTGGCCTGTGTAGGATCAGTCTGTCTGTCGTCTTCATCTTGGTTCTTCGTTTACAATATTGGCCTGTTTAGGATCAGTCTGTCTGTCGTCTTCATCTTGGTTCTTCGTTTACAATATTAGCCTGTTTAGGATCAATCTGTCTGTCGTCTTCATCTTGGTTCTTCGTTTATAATATGTAGTCGTGTAGAAAGATATTAAAAAACGACTCTTTCTTCTGTTCCCTTAACAGTTGAGTAATTTTCAAGTGGTTTCACGTTGCTAAACTTTATCTAGCATCTTGCGTTACCATCACTGAGGCAGTTTTCATTGAAACGGTCCCGCGTCCATCATTCCCTTGGCACCGTCCAACGCCACTTCCGGGGTATCTGATTCCGAGCTCGCTCGACGACTGCATAATCAATGAAGAATGCATCCCGAACAACCCTCTACTTTCGAGTTTTACGTTCTTCACGTACCGATGTTGCGGCTGGAGTATGCTACTCGGATGTATATTAAATAGTACGGATGATTCGCCTTCAGCCGAGACTCTGTTTGGTTGTGTAACATGGATCGAAGGGTCCGTGGAGGATGCTTTACAGGTTTCCTTTCATTCATCCCTTTGAGAACCTCTTCCGGCTAAGCTGCTTCTTCTCGGATTCCCTTAGGACTCTAAGGAGTTTCCCGTCTTCCGTTGACACCGTTTTCAATACCATTCCCCCGGCGCAGAATTGTTCGTTATAAAAAGGTCACCGCTATTACTGGGAGACAAGATGGAGAGTGCTCGTCGCGAAGACCTTCGTTTGCGGACTGGAGGAATCGCGCGATCGTCGGCTGATAAGATAACGATCCCATTTCACCAAACATCATCTCGTTCTTCCTGAAGGACATTTCCGAATAATCCAAACTCGAAAGCTGCTTCAGTTTCAAAAACTGTTGCTGGGAAGACAAGACGGAGAGCGTTCTTCGCGAAGATACATCGTTTGCGGGCTGGAGGAATCGCGTGATCCTCGGCTGATAAGATAACGATCCCATTTCACCAAACATCGTCCCGTTCTTACTGCTGTTGCAGTCTCCACTGGTTGAAAAAAGGGCTGCTCCGAATGATCGAAACTCAAAAGCAGATTCGAAGGCACACGAGAACGACATGGCTATTCGGTCGAACATTCCCGGGAAATAGAGTCGCTCGGAATTTCCGCGATCCTTGAAATATTCAGATGTTGTACGGTTCCACGTTGCTCGAAAAAACAGGAGATCAGCGTTCCAGGGTAAGGTAGAAACGAAAAGCGTAGAATAGTCGACGACTTTCTTCCGATCTTGCTTGTTTTTTGTCGGGCAACGACCGCCTTCAGTATTCATAGGTCTTCTTCAGCTCGTGGCGCATCACGCATACGCGAAGTAATCATTCCCACCTCGTTCGGCCACGAGGTGAAAAATAACTAGAAAATAATCGATATTCCGGTATTCGAACGTTGTCTTGCGGGAGAGTAGAACGCACGTCGTTGACTCGGACGTTCCATTGTAGCGTTCAACGAAATTGCACGAAGTACAGGTGTTTCATCAGTGTTTGGATTGGAACAAGTTATTCGTCGAAGTAGAGGGAAACGTAACCGAGGCGCGACAGTTGTCGAAAACAGTTGAACGTGGTGGTAATTTCTTATTCCCGACACACTTGGTCCGTTCGAGTATCCAAATATCCAGATCGTTCGACGAATAGTTGAACGGACACGTGTCTTTCAATTGGCCGATTAAGCTCTCCCGCGCGGTGTGTCTGAAAGCACGTTCTCCTCTTTGTTTCCGTGGAAGCTCGAGCTACGGCGTCAAAGAGAAACACTTGCCGCACGAGTGCAGAGGGTAGAAGTTGCAAACTTTCGTCTTTCCTCGCAGTGTCGTTGCTTTGATCGTGCTTCCTCGATTCTGTAGAGCTTTGGCTACCTCGACTTTTCTTCGTCTATCTCTCTCCTCTCTTTTCTTCTATCATCGTGGATCCTCCTCCTCCGTTCCTCTCGATACTCGATGCGCTTAGCTCGCGCGCCCCGCGTGTATGTGTGTCGTGTATGTGGGGTGGCTGAGGCGAGCAAGCTCTTTTTCTTTCGCTGGTTCCTCTTCGGAAAATAAAACAAAAATATATACCGCTGGCGAATCTGAAGCAGAGAACGAACGGAGGGCCCCTGGTTTCAGCACGGCGCTCGTGGTGTACGGAAATCGTTCCCTTTTTCCGGCTACGAGTGGTGCTTAACCACTTACGTGAAGTACCTCGCGAGCAGAACCAACGCCACAGGTACCGCTGTCAGTATCCTGGAGATGCTGGCGCCACTGCCAATCGCGCACACCTTCTCCGTGTACGGCTTGCAGTACGTCTGTAACGAAATCACATCATCGCCTCGTTACCTATAATGTCCTCGAGAGGCGGATTAACATGCGAAGCGTTAGAGCATGCGGAAACTCCGAGGAATCTAATCAAGCTTTTCGTTAATCCTGATTAGTAGATGGATAAGGTGGCGGATTTTCTGCATCTATGATAAAAATGAGGAGGTACATTCAAGGCAGAAAGCAGGTTAACATTTAGCACTCGAGGGGTGACTCTGAGGAAACATTAAAAATTCCGCCAATGAACACTTGAGTTAGATAAAAAATCAATTTAGGCCTAAATCAACCTGAAAAGTCCTATTTTTACGTTTACGAGTCATAATTTGTATTATTTGTAATTTTCCTATTTTCCTAGTCTTATTTTTAATTTTATTTAATAATAATAATAATAAATCCCCATCTTTGCATTATCGAGAAATTATCGAGTACTTTGAATTATTCGAAAACATGTAGCAAATCATCTGAACTTTTATCTAGCGGTTTTGATTGTTAAGAAATGAGAAAAAAGCTCATCCCACACCCTTGCAATACAGAAAACGCGAGTCTACTCCATTGAATATTGGGGTCCCATAGAAATCACTGACACAGATTTGCCCGACACAATTCTCACCAACTCCAGATTTGACAGATAACGAATTTAACCGATAACGCCTTTAACCGACAGTACATTTGATCGACCAATTGTCGGTTAAATTCGTTGTCGGTCAAATCTGAAGTCAGTGAAATGTCAGTGAAAACTGTGTCGGTGATGTCCATAGGACCCATATATTGTACGATGCATTATATCAATTTCATATTCCCTAAATTTCCAAAATCCTAGAGGAAGGAAATATTCTAGGTCGGGTGCAAAGGGTTAAAAGAATGTAATCGATTTGTCAGAATTAGGAGATGTCCACACGTAATTTTCAATTATCTGTTCAAAATTGTTGGATAAAGAGAGATTCCTAAGTGGATTCTGGGTCTTACAATTAGTAGGAAATATTCTAGGCAGGAAGAAATGTTTGATTTTACAATTAAAATATCTCCGAGTGCAAAGGGTTAAAAGAATGCAATCGATCTGTTGGAAGAAAAGAATTAGGCGATATCCGCACGTAATTTTCAATTATCTGTTCAAAATTGTTGGATAAAGAAGAGATTCCTAAGTGGATTCTGGGTCCCACAATTAGTAGGAAATATTCTAGGTCAGAAGAAATGTTTAATTTTCAAGTTAAAATACCTCCGAGTGCAAAGGGTTAAAAGAATGTAATCGATCTTAATGTTAGAAGAAACGAATTAGGAGATATCCACACGTAATTTTCAATTATCTTTTCAAAATTGTTGGATAAAGAAGAGATTTCTAAGCGGATTCTGGGTCTTACAATTAGTTACGATTACACAAGTGGTTAGGCATGCATGATGGAAAAAGTCTTGTGATTTTTCGAAAGTTCCAAGATTGTAGGACAGGTGCATAATCTAAAACGAACAACTTCTAGCATTATACGAGTGCATGTAGTTCATAATGGTAACAGCACAGTCTCTCCAACAAAGGCTAGCAAATATTTACCCCTAAGAGCGAGCCTGACACTCTGTCAAGGAACTCCTTTGCAAATTGAGCTGTGTCATCGCCACAATGTCGACGAACCGTGTGGTGCGAACAAACCAAATACTCCTTGAAGCCGCTGAAACAGACATACGCAACAACTCTCTTCATTACATTCGATTATCGAGAAGCTTCCCTATACATGTACATCCTATATGTATATGCGTATGCATACATTCTGTATACGCAGTTATGTGTACATACATGTATTGTTTACTGGCTACATTTGTATTACAGGGTGTACGGAGTATACCGGTTATCGGATATTTCGTTGCACATTTAATTTATCAGCCACCTTTTTTATTACATTTCAGTCGAAGTGCGCTGAAACTTGCAGCTCCGCTGTTTAACACGCCGAAGAATGCAGAAGGAATTATGAAATTTAATCGAGTATGTACATGTTTTCGATCTCGCGTTAAAAATTCCGTTTTAATTTTACCGTGTTATATGCAATCGTGCTACGCGAACGGATATTTAATTAAAAATGTAATTTTAATATGACGCAGTGCTTCTTCCCGTTCTCTTTCACCGTTAATTGCGGCGACTGCATGAACAATGCATTATTATTAGAATTCATCACAATTTTCAAATTATAAAAGTATATTATTGAACGAGGAAACTCGATGGAAGATTACGGAATACATATTATAATGTTTTTTTTTAAATATTTGTCGTTTTATCGTGCTACGAAATATTCATTTTTGTAACACCAAGATTCTTCTACGTACATCGAAATATCGACTGGTTTGTGTTAAATCATCACTCTGTCTCTCGCTAAACGTTTAAACTTGTTCGTGAATTAATATTGACAGATAATAAATATTTCTTGTGTTGCAGTTACTGATAATATGGGTTTTTCATCGTAAATATCGGGTGATTTAATCTGTAAATTCAAAGTGAACATTAATATGTAGACAGTGGATCTTTATGCAAAATAATGTTTTGTGGATTTACAATAAACTGGAATGGAATATATAATTGGAATAAAATACATTGTTTACTGATGTATCATATGTGTTTAGCATTTTAAATGACAAATCTATGAATGGCTGAAAAATTTCGATTGTTACTATTGGAAAACTTTGAACAATATATGCGATGAAAAAAGAAATTCAAATTTTTCGTGGAAAACATTCTCGTCCAATTCACGAAACTTCTATTCTGCACAATGAGGATATTTTATAGAATAATTATCTCATGAGAAGGTGAACTAGCATTGCCCTCGCAAAACAAGAAAATAATAATTAAACGTGGAAGTCCCATAATCCTTAAAGCCTCGCAAAGTGTGCGTATCAAAGCAGAAGAACAAATTATTCGCTGAAATGCGAAACAATATTACGGTCAGTTGACTGAATATTTTCGACGTTTGTTAAGGGACTTTGATATTTATTTCACGGCTATTTAGCTGATAGATTAATTACCACGTTCACTTCCAGAAACAATTTCATTATCTTTCCATCTAGAAAATCTCGATATTTGTAAAATTGACTAATGTGCACGGTACCATAAAAATAACAAGATTAAATTTATTTATATTCTCTGCGATTTTTACTATAATATATACTGGAGTCAAAAAATGTATTCAATCAATTCCCATGAAAACACCTTTACCATTTCAATAATTGTCAAACAAAAATATGGGCCATTTCACCACTCGTAGTAGATATAGCGTTAACAATATAATTTGTTACAGGAGTATTCTGAAAATATACTTAACATATTAAACACACTTAAAAATCAAAAGTTACTAATGTGTATAGTATTATAAAAATAACAAGATTTATTTACATTTTCTCTAATTTTTACTATAATATATACTGGAGTCAGAAAATGTATTCAATCAATTCCCACGAAAACATCTTTACAATCTCAATGATTGTCAAAATAAAAAACCTAAAATAGTTCATTCAAAATATCGAATCAGACTAGAATTTGTTGGCGCCTGTTCTTAAGGAACGTATCCATCGTGTAAAAAACGGAACATGCTGTATATTATTTTTTCTTCCGTCGTAAACGGCTAATATCGGAGGAAACGGTGAACTCTGTGTACCCAGCTAAATGGAACGCTCGAGAGCGGCGAGAAATTCAAGGGTCATTCGTATGGGATCGTAAAAAAAATATTGAAGTCTGTTGCTTTTGAAGGACATAACAATAAAATTTTATCCCGGCGTCGAATCTATACGTTGCCGCCTACTCCAGTTTCCGTTTGGGTAATGACACGAGGAAACTTGAAGCGGAATAAAAGCAACACGGCGAGCAAAAAGGTTTATGGGTCCCGGCTGTCCGAAATTCAGGGCGGGAAAACAACCGATCGTAAACAATGATATCAAAGATCGGCGAGCGCGGCGAGAGGTAAAAAACACACACGCGATAAAAAATGGGAAGAATAATATTCGATGCGCGTTACGACCGGTGAGTTGCACGAATCCGTGTGCACGGGCTGTCTTTAGCGAGCTGGACCTTTTTTCTCTCTTTGTTTTTTACAGACTCGCATAAACACGAAACAGGAGAGAAGGCTTTTCACACTGATGGTCGCACAGAGGGTAGAATGACATTAGCTTATCTGTACCACGGTCTGTTGCAGCTTTTGAAATTGTGCATCATCCGGTAGAGAAAGAACTGCTGAAGAGACAGAGAAGGGTCTAGGAAAGAGAGGACTGCAGAGTAGCACACAAACGGAATGGGAGAACAATCGCCACCAGAATGAAACGCGCATTAATATGGAGAAAGTGAGCCTCGCCGAAGAAGCAGAAGGTTTGCTGGATCAGAAAATGGGACGAGATACCTCAAGCTGAAAGGAGATAGAGATATTTATGAATTAGTGGAGAGAGAAACAGGAGGTACACGATGAAGGAAGAAGAAAACGAAGGAACTGATGGAGGGACGGAGAAGGGTTTAGGAAAAAGGACGGTAGTAACGTGAACGGAGTAGAACAAGAAGCTTAGAGGACCGTTTTCTTCAATGAAAACTTGGATTTTGCTTTAAGAAAAATTTATACAGGCAGAAACAAAGAAACTCATTTTAACGTTTCATCTTTTGAATTGATTGACCATGGTCAGACGCGGCCGACGATTACTATCTAATAGCGATATTCTCAAAAAGGAATTTCTTCTCTTATTTTTTTCATATCTGAACTCGTGCAACAAACAAATTTTATTCTTTCTTTTCGACTCAGTTTTTCACGTCTCGATCATAAAATACAGACAGTGAACATCACCGAACAAACGGATTATAAATAGGGAAAAGAGAAACAGCAGACGCGACGCGAGGAAAGGGAAGGAATAAAGTGAGGAACCGAGGAAAGAAAAGGGGCGGGTAGAGGTAAAATAGGAAGAGAGGAAAACGCGGGCGGAAGGAAAAAGGTAAATATAAAGGAATAAGAGTAAAATGCCCGTGCAGAGGGACAGGGTAGAAAAAGGAGGAAGTGAACGACCATGGCTGTGCGCAGAGGCGGGAAAAAAGATTTGAAAAACATCCACCGCATATGAACACCACGACGCTGCCTCAATACACTTATCGTGAGAATTCAATTGCACTCTCGTCGTTGTGCCCGCTTCCCCTGCATTAAATCTTTGTGAACGTTCGACGCCCTTTAACATGCCTAACTCGATCGAGGAAAATACTTTCAACCTGCTCTCGTTACCGTTTCTACTCGTTATTCTACGTTAATTGAAGAATTACAGTTTTAACCCTTTGCGCTCCAAGAGTGACTCTGAGGCGTCATTAAACATTGCCATAACGTTATTCTAAACAGTTTTAATATTATTAAATCCATCTATAAAAAGTTCAACTGTTCAATATGATGTGCACTATGTAAAAAAGATTGCATAGAATAAAACTGATCTGGGTTGAAAGAAATGACTTTTATCATTTAATATATTAAATCCGTCTATATTCTGTAAAAAGCTCAACTGTTCCATATGATATGCACTATGTAAAAAAGATTGCATAGAATAAAACTGATCTGGGTTGAAAAAAAATGACTATTATCATTTAATATATTAAATCCGTCTATATTCTATAAAAAGCTTAACTGTTCAATATGATGTGTACTATGCAAAAAAGATTGCATAGAATAGAAATGATCTAGGTTAAAAGAAATGACTTGATTCTGGAATTAAAATTCCTTCGAGTACAAAGGGTTAAACCTGATATGGAACTTTTTAAGAAACCAATATTTCTTCAATTCTTTTAAAGCGAGATAAATGAAAATGTTGGGATTTGCACATTGAAATCTTTTGGACTGATCTGACCAGTTTCAGTCTTTCACGTTATGATTGTCGGAATGACAAAGAAGCTTGGAAAATGTGCAATGAAAGTTAGTTAGGTTTAAACCTCCACCGACGTCTCGGGTAAAGACGTATCTTGAAGCATTTGAGGTTCAAGCTTGACAAGTTCAAGCGGCTTGAACCGAAGCCCCGCTTGCGGTGACAGCGCGATGCTCGAATGTACTTGAGCCCGCTCAAGCGTTTTAAGCTGCTTGAGCCGCCCGATATTCGAACATTTCGCACCTCCGGTGCCTATCTTATGAAAATAGTGTTGTATTTTATCAATTTAGCAGAGGTCTTGTGAACTAAGCACAGAATATCCGTTTTGAACGGAACGCAAGCGTTGTTTAGATGAATAAAATGCAAATAAACCAGTCAATCTTGCGTGTTACATTGACCATAAGAAAATTTACAGTTTGGACTGTAACTTTCAGAAATGTTAACTCTTTCCGCTTTTTTTATAAAAAAATCTTATTGGAATTGTGCACAAAATTCAAATGAAACGTAAGACTACAAAACTCAAAGGT
The DNA here is from genome assembly GCA_028455595.1 of Lasioglossum vierecki. Taxonomy (NCBI): domain Eukaryota; kingdom Metazoa; phylum Arthropoda; class Insecta; order Hymenoptera; family Halictidae; genus Lasioglossum; species Lasioglossum vierecki. The sequence continues at coordinate 8,841,298 of CM052339.1, read as the reverse complement.
CTACTACTTAATTCTGGATAAGTTTTAAACAAAACGCATGAGTTGTCTAGATGAATAAGAACAAATAAGGAAATTTATAGTTTGGACTTATTGCTATATAAATTTATTGCTATTATGCCCAAAATTCAACTGTAACTAAGGCTACGAAAATCAAAGTTCTACTATATTTAATTTCAGATAACTTGTAATCGAAATACGTGAAAATAACGACCATGGTTGAAGTCTCAGTTAAATGGCTTTCCTCATACCCGGTGTTTGGCCTGGGAAAGCTTATAATCGGCTTGACCAAGAGCAAGTAATTATCAACTGTTCTTATCGGACGCTACAGAAACGGGGTGGACGTAACAGAAACTTCTAAACCCGCGACACAAAAAGACGTCAGTAAGTCGTTGTCTAGCCAGTAGCAAAAATAGCAGCTGTGTAACAGCACGAAACGGTGAATAGCCTCAACGGTATATACTACGTAATGATTAAAACGATAAATCCTTAAGGATGATTATTCGGCAAGCAAAATGTAAAAATGACTCGAACTAATCGATGAATCAGTGAATCTACGAGTTAAGAGTATAACGGTAGTAGTGATTAACACCGATTACTGAATGCAACTAATTCTATGGAGAATTAACTTTGATGTTGCAGTGTCATAAGTAGGATCAGAGATGCGGCTGAAACGTGATACGTTACAGCGAGGTGTAAAAGATATTTGTATCTCTCAGTGACCTAGATGGAGCATGGAAATGGATAACACGCAAAAGGACAGTTAATAACAACATTCGCAAGTTCACAGATAAATCAGACACCGTTCAGCATGCTTGTAACGAGCGAACAACAAGTAGTTACACAAGAAGTTTATAATTACGACCGCAGATAGACATACGATGAGTAGCTTCATGAACGCTTCTTATTAATCATATCCGACGTAATATGTTTAGCGAGTGGCCAAATAATAGAGAAACAGGTTGCCGCTGCAATAGATAATTATTAGGTTGGCAAGAAAGTAATTTCGGTATCTTAAGGCGAAGTAAAACATAATTTTTTTATTTAATCGATGAACAATCAATAAAGTATGTTCTTATTTATTCTCTTTGGTAATATCTTATTTATTAAAGTTAATTGCTTGAATAAAACAATTGAGCTCTATTTCACGTTGAAATAGCGAAATTCTTTTCTTGCTAACCCAATAATTCAACGGTAGAGTAAGCATTTGCTGTCAAGTTCTTCTCTTCACAATCTACAGCATACTGCACTTCGATAACGGTTCTCTGAAGAAGAGAACGGTGTTGTTAAATTTTTAAGGAAAACAAATTGGACAGTTGCTCCTCAAGGATCTCATTACGTAATGCTTCACCGTTCTCGAGGACATATTATCCTGTTTCCAGCAAGTTTCAAAATTTGAAGATCATTCAAATGCAGTATGATTCCACCGCGCGGTGCAGACACATTAATATTGATCGCGATAAGCATACCGCATTAACATCGACCATTACAAGAGTCGGATTGCATACGAAATTTCATCATCGCGCGGCATCAGGTACGACTTTACAGAATAATGCTTTGTTGCTGGAAACAATCTGTATGAAAACAGTATTTTTCCACAGAAAATTAATTAAATTCTCTACGTGCGAAATCGTGATCGAGACGCGAGCATGTTAAATAACTCTGAACAACTATTTAAATGCGAATGAGCGCGATTCAATTTTTGTGAATCGCACTGGAGAGGAACGATGACATTTCAAATTACGTTAGCGTCGCCGTTGCTAAAAGGAATTACAGCGCAATTCCGTGTTGGGAAACACGGAATCATAAATTGCAGAAGCGCGCTGGATCCGAGTTGCAAGAAGATTGATTTCATTGTAAAGTCTGTGTCTTCATACATCAAGGAGCCGAGATCAAAACTGAAATACATAACAGGTTGTATTACCGCCATCTCTCACGGTCGTAATTCCGCTCGTGATTCCTTAAAGGAAACTACCAATGGCCAGAATGCTATTGAAACCTTTTCCATTTCGCTCGGATGTCTTTGATCGTATTTGCCTGAGAGCCAAATTTCCATCTGTAATTTCGCGAGACTTTCAATTTCGGTCACAACTTTCCGACCATAATCCCATTAGGGAGCGATGTCTAAATTAAAAGAGATGGGCCGAGATCTGCAACGTTATATGGAACGAATAATGTTAAATCAAATTAAATTGAATAACGTTAAACATATATTTTTTATAAATTGATTCAAGTGTTTTCTTTAAAATACGACAGAATGACATGACTTTGTTGCTTTTGATCATTCGATTAATGATACCTCAATTATTCAAACCGATGATACACGAATTCCGCGTTGAATATTTTGTACTTTCATATACAGCATTTATAAAGAACGTGTTGGTAAAAGTTACATAGAAAGATAATTAAAAACGACAAAGCTGTCGACGTTGAATCACAATTTCATTTTTAATCGCAACCCTACAATGGCTAACATGCATTAAGAAGTAGTCAGATTCACTTCGCATGCAACCACGGTCAGTTTATGAATCAAAAACGTGCAATTCAATTTGAAAGTTGTTCCGCAAATGGTTAAATAAAAAATTGAATTTCCACCGAGATTTTCATATTACTGGTGTTATCCTGCGGTGAATTTCGGTCTTCGAAGAGAATCTCCCATGAATTTCGATTTCGGCAGTAACTGTGCACGAAATTCTCCCACGATTTTCGATATTGGCTGTAATTGAGAGCAAGAATCTCTCATGAATTTCGATCTCGGCTGTAATTATGAAAGGGCATCTTTCATGAATTTCGGGTTACACGATCAGAACGCTACATCAATCATCCTTTTGTAGTGAATATAACCGTAGACTGCGAAGGTTATGCCGATGAAATAGATCGGAAACAAAATTGAAAAGGCATCAGAAGATTTTAAGATGATTAATCGAGAAAATACACGTTGACTTTAGTTTCGATGTGTAAATTCATTGAATTTAAAGGTTCGAATATTATAGACACACATGTATTCTAACACAGTTGTTTACCAATTCACCGCAGGATTCGATTTTATTCCACGTTCCAATAGAATTTGCGTTCTTTTATTCCGATACTCGACAATCGTCTCGAAACTCCACATTTATTCAATTGTTTGCCATTTGGAATCTTGGTGGAGCCTCAAAATTGCTTCCTCAAGTAACTTTCCAGAAATAGACAGCGTAAGGAAAAATCCCCTGTTGCGTAAAAGGAGTTTTATTGTGTTTTATACTGTGTTCATTATGCGAGGAAAGGGTGCATTTTAATGGCCAGGGATTGCTGCCCGTATAGCTAAACTCTGTTAATAATTACTAGAGCAGTATCGCTGTGAATTTTCATTCAAAGTAACACGGTTTTTTCACGTGCGATCGTCAAACCTCTTCAATATTTAAACGATAGAACAATTTGTTATCGCATCTTTTATCCATTCCTTTGGCATCGTGAAAACAATGGGTAAATCGAAGACTTGTTTGAATTTATAAATTTTTCAAAATTTCTGTAAAACTCCATTTCATTGTAAACCGTTAACAAATAGATTAATATTATTGTTGATTATTAGACTGCGGATTTTTAAATAATTTGTAATCTTTGTAGGCGAATTTCAACACTGGGATTAATGATTTTTAATTTGCTATTGTTAAGATTGTAAAGATGCTTTCCCTGAGCAATTATTCACCAAATTTATTACTTGTCGTATATACTATTGAAAAATGGCTGAACATTTGGATGACAATGTTCTTGTTATGTTTACCAAATAATGTGAAATAGTTATTTCTCGACCTCCGTACACCTTTAGTCTTTCCTGAAATAAATTCTGTCGTACTTTATATCCTAGCATATCTTGAAAATATGTTCGTAATTCATAAACATTCGCAGTTTACTGATTATAATGATCGTCACTTACCAACATAGGCGTTTCGCAGTTGCATCCGTTACGTTACTTTTCGCAACTTCTTCAGTTATCGCTTGGTATCTCTTCTGGCAGAGTTCGTATTGCGGTTCGATCTCCTGCATGCAGCCAGCATGTTTCATGAACTCTGCAAACAAAAACAAACGAACCGTTGAAATTTCTGTGGCCGGTGGAAATTAATGATTGTTATAAAATTACAATTCGGTACCGCTTATATTTGATCAAATTTCACCACGGCTCTCAAATAACGTTACCCTTATTTTCCCCTGCCGATACAAAATCGACGATAATTACAACAATACTGTAAGCTATAATACTGAAAATGTGATCGATAAATTTGGCAGAATGTTCTGCGTGGGTTACCTTCTTTTCTCAATCCTCCAAGCGAATAAATTTTGTTTGTAAGAAAATTGTTTATTGGGCCATATACTTTTCGAATGACTATCTCGAAATTGCCGTCGCTAGATAAAGGTATTATATACGACATAAACGAGAAAAAAGAAAAAATAGTTCACGAGACATCTCATCATCGCCGAGTCTTATAGGCTAGAGAAATTGGGAATAAAGCGAGGGAGATAAATGAGCAGGTGATAAGGGAGAAAGAAGTCGTAATCGTAAAAGTGAAAAAGATGTGGGAGACGATAGTAAAAGATAAAGATGGGTAAGATGAAGTCTGAGAAGATGAAGTAGAGTAGAAAGTGAAGCAAATAGAAAGGCGAGAAAAATATCAAGAGAGGTGATCCGAGATAAATCGAGGAAAGATGAAGGTAAAGCAATGTAAAGATGAAGAGAAAGGGTTAAGGGAAATTGCAAGGAGATCAGAAGCAAACGACTCGGCGAAGACGAAGTGAAACATAGTGATCCACTAACGGAGATAGGAGACTTCCAAACTTAATGAAAGATGTACCAGTTTTAAAAATAAGACTTAATGAAAGATGTATCAGTTTTAAAAATAAGACTTAATTAAAGACGTATTAGTTTTAAAAATAAGACCTAATGGAAGATGTACCGGGTTTAAAAATAACAATGAGGTGAAAGAAGTTGTCCTGGAACGCGGGGACGATATTACTTTCCTACTTTTCCTTTTTATTCGGTCCCGAAATTTTGCTTGTTATTTAAAAATGCTGGCCAACTTCGACATCTGATGGGACATTTCTACGAATACAGAAAGTTCCAAGGATTTAGAGAAGAAAGTTTATAATAGTTCCTGCTATAGCTGTTTTTATTAGAGAGAATCCCACGACTTTTGCCTATGTAGACTCCGACGCTTTCTCTGTACGCTTCGCATGGTACATAATGCATAGCTTAATTTATCGTTTATGAATACTGAACAAATTTAACATTTTCTCCGCATCATTTGAACCATTTTCATTCTGTTAAGGCTTGGATACATTTGATCCGGCTTAAAAAACCAACAATGTATTATTTTCAATTGAGGAATAATACAGAGAGGATAACTTTATTTTCTGTGAAATTCGGATGAACAACTGATTTTTTATTTAAGTGAAAATTAAATCGTTCTAATAAAACGATATAAATTGATTGAGCAGTCATGCATTTTCAAATATTTTATCCTACTAAAATGGAAGTATTTCAATTATTATTTTCAGCGCTCTGTGTTTGAAATGTATCCAGCTAGAACGTGCTGAAGATTTTCCGAAAGGAAACAGCAGGCGAAAAAAAGGATTAAGGTGAGTAGAGGAAGCGTGAATGAAAAAGAATGTGTTACAAATTAAAAAGGACAGTAGAAGAATAAAAAAACTGGTACGGGCAACGTATGGAAGGAAACGAGGAAAGAATGGTTCGAATGGGCTGGGGAGAGAAAGATACGAAAAAGTGCAAAAATAAAAGTCGGCTAGTGCAGAAAGAAGAGATAGAGCAGTGAGAACTATGAAGAGGAGAGGTAGCAAGAAGCGGGGGAAAAAGTGCGGGAACTGGAACCGATGTTTCAGTATGTAGGAGAACTGATGAACAAGGAAAAAAGCTCTCAGCAATAAGTTCAGAAATGAGACTTTATTGGTATAGTGGAAATATGGGTAATGGAAAGAGCTTGGGAGAAGTCGAGGAAGATATTACCACTATAGATGGGAGATGCGCGGAAGAAACAGAAAAGAAAGGTAGAAAGATGTTCATGAAGATGTTAAAAGTTGTAAGGAAAAGTATTACATTTTACTTATTCAAGAGAAACTGAGTGTCCGGTACTAGAGACACTGACTTCAATTACTGCACGATTAGTCGTGCAAGATCGACGAATAAATTCGGCTTATTTGATGTCGATAATCGAGGACGCAGGGTTGATTACGACTCCCGATACCAGTATTGCTCTTAACGAGGCGCTAATCGCGTAATCGATTTCGAGATAGCAGCGTAGATCGATTAGTGGCCTGCCACACTGTCCAGCAAGGCTCGATGACCACTCGACTCAATAAAGCATTCTATCCTCCTCCCCCAACGACTGGAATATTGTGATTCAGCTAGTTTCTGCCACAGAACACGTATTGGTTTTCTTCCCTTCCTCTTAGATCCCTGTTCGCGAGTATATTATACTAAGCTTCTATGGCTCGTAGAAAATATGTCAAAATTTAGTAGAAAATCATGGAATTTGGCAGAGACTGATTTTACTTAGAATTCCGCTTCGATCCTCAATTACTTATCTACCTAATTATTCCGTGTGTGCAAATTATTAAATTATCCTACAAGTTTCTTTCGCAATGTGTAAGTTTAATAACTCTGGCTTAACCATGTAATTTGCTGTCTTAAAAGCATACACGCGGCATATCTCCTAAGAAATTAACGAAGCAAAGAGAACTAATTGAATCGAATATAAAATAAGAACGAAAATGGAAAATCACCGATGAAAGGAGAAATTCGATTTAAGATACCTATGAATAATACACGACTGTATTAAATTTGAAGAGTTAAATGTCCGGCGACATTTTGATGAATTGTATAGTAAAACAGGAATAATCGTAACATAAATTCACTAATGATCCGTGAACGATATTGCAGAATCTAGGGCATAACTAAATATTAAATCGAATAAACGGATCAAGTATTAATATTAATATCCTTTCGTTTATCCATATATCTTATTATAATTCCAAGCTATTTATTGTGTGGTGCAAAAGGAGTTTTTGAATTTCCATTATGATAATTATATAAAAATATAAAATAATTAAATTATTTTAATAAGTTTTGCCATTAAAATTCTGCTCTTGATAAATTGAAAATTAAAAAAACGACTAAAATAGTGGATCAAAACGGAGTGAAATGCTTTATAATATTTTGTGTAGCATACTAAATTGCAGAGAAAAATACAAAGGATTTTATCTTTCATAAAGACACAGGATGCTCGTGACAATTAACGCAAATATGTCCTCGCGGTGGCGAATAAACTGGACGAAATCCGTCAGTCATTAATGTCAATAATTCACCTGACACTCGAGAGATTACAGACACACGCGCATTTGGAAACAGTAGTGCAGCAGTATTACCCGTTGTAATTAATTCCTTTAATATTACTCAAACTGATGAAACAACAAAATTATAACTGCAGCGCGTATCAATATGGAAAATAAAAATGTTGTAAATGGATTAAACGGTGCAGAAGTTACACGAACGTTCATTGTTCCTTTTAATAATTTCAACGCGTTGAAAACGTATTTTAACGTGTTAAAAAAAATCAGACAAAATAGTCTACTACACAAAGTTGTAAATGAAATCATACGTAAAACCCGTGTATGATATTCAACTTGCAAACCCGTCTTAAACACGCATCCATTTTCATGGATATCCGAAATTAAAACTTACTTTATATTATTTAACTTACTTTATAAACACAATGAGTTCTCCTAGTGTCTTTAAGCTTGACAAATTTCGAGGAATGATTAACGATGAATAAATTAACGATCTGTCGTGACCCATCAAATGCTTCGCTCAATAACTCGTTCTGCACTCTCGAGATTACTGGAGCATCGTAGCTGTTTCCGTCTCTGAATTTGAATTGATCCAAGACGCTTCCAGCTCCGTGAACCATAAACCGAAAATACCTGACTTTCAATTAAATTAATTATTCCTCCATTGATTGTAGAAGTTATCTAGCACAGCCTGAATTAAAACACAATACACCTCTATGTACCGGAAGAAGATGGTGAAAAGATATGTGCAGCAAAAAAGAATGAAAACAAACTGTAGATAAACAGTACGACATACACTGCAGTGCAAAAGAAAGAAACACCCGGCCATATTTAATATAAAAACGTAAAAAAAATCAAATGAGAGCGGAGTAAATTTTGAAAAAGGAAAACGCTGTTTGATTGAATAGTTCTGAGAATATGTTATCTCGGATTATCTAATACTTTAAATGCAACAAATCAATTTTACAATACAATTTTTACATTTTTGTACACTGGGCACAGACCCACAATTATCAGACCCCATATTATTGAATGTTGATAATGTAGTGATTGATTGATTTTCTGTTTCCATTTATATGTGGTTCAGGCATCAAAGGCCCAATTTGTTGTTAGCAAGAATTTGGGAACAAGCCCCTAAGTTCCATTGTTTAAATTATTTAATACAATTTCTACATAAAGATATTGTTCGTCATTACATCTTATAATTGTACTGGGTGGTTCTTTCTTTTGCACAGTAGTGTGTAAGTTATCCCGCAGCAGTTCGTGTGGAACTTACCGTCCAGATATGGACCGTCTTGACAAAGTTCCATGACCGCCTTGTTGGTTTCCGCGTACAGATTATTGAAATGCTCCCTTTGATTCTCTTCCAGGCAATCGATGGTGTATGTTTGGATGCACTTTATACTGGACTCGAGCTCCCTGCGAAAACAAGAAAAAGTAATCATGGTAATTAGGATCAGTAGCTGACGCAAGTACCGACAACGACCGAAACTTTGGCTGCTCGAAGTAGCGAGGGCATTTCAGTGAACTCGCCAACAACGAGGGCCGCGTCGGAATGAAGATTGAATGGAAATTGTCCGTTTACAACGAGAAAATGTTTCGACTTGTCAAGAGCGGTTCTTCGCGGAAAATAGTAGACTTCTTTCTCCCACGACTTTCCTAATTTTGGCAATGGTTAATTCCCAGTGACCAGCCGTGGATTCTTATGCAATTATGAAGAAATTAGTCCGGCGGAATATAAAACAGTACAAGATTGTTAAAGAATATTGTAATGTTGTTTTTAAAGTAAAGACATCGTTAAGACATGAAAAAGTATATTTGAGCCTTTCCAATTTATTTTCATGACTTCTCTTTGGTAAATACGTAAATCCTATACTGTAAAGTTCAATTAATATGTAAACTGAAATTTTCTGAGATTGTTATTATTTTTTAAGAGCTGTGGTCTTAAAGTATAAGTTTTGTCTATACTGTTCCAACTAATCATATGTTTTTTTGTAATTATGTTGAAATAAATCTCATATGAGATTTTCTAATAAAAAGAAATTAATGTAGAACATTTTTATTTTGCGTAAAGATCCGTATAATGATAAGTTCTCGTTAGGTGCGAACCATTCGCCCTCCGACTGTCAACAAGCCAATTTGATCAGGCAGCGATTCCACGATGCGCGTGACTCAACGGCACAACAGGTTGCTCGGAACTGTTCAACGATCGCGGTTCCCTGACTCTGCAGCCTCATCAGAAATGTTTGGGTCTCTGAGGTCGCACGCTCAAATGCTAACCACACTGCGGAAATGCGCTTCGCAAATACCCGTTCAGCCCCTCGAAAGATTTTTGCGAGAGCGGAGGTTGCATGTAGAAAGATTAATGGGTTGTTCGAATCGATTAGCCACCAGTTTTTCGACGTTTTACTGTGGAAGTAAAGGGTAGTACCTATTTTTACTCGTACCTTTTTGAGGATTGGATTGCTGCTTCAGTAGAGTCCTTTGAAATATTACACTCGACGCTGTCTATACCCAAAGGACCACTGTTGTGCGACAAATTGGAAGGGATTCGACAGTGACTGTATGCTCTGATGTTTTCTCAATTCTTTCCCTGTCTTTTGGAACTGCACTAACTGAAAACTCTAGTATTTGAGGATTCTCACTATACTGTTATATTGAATTGTAAAATACCGAGTAGAAATGAATAAAAAATAGTGATTCGAATAATTGCGACTCGTCCTCAAACAATCCTTTATTGAAACTGACCAGCAATTAATAAATCGAAATGGGAAAACGTTTTCTTTCAGACATCTAATCTCTTTATGCTTTCTGAATGGAAAATACTAGAATCAGTGAGTAACTTTGAAACAAATAATTGTTTACGAGGTACTCCCTTCGAAAGCACGGTATGATATCGAAGAAACATAAACCCTTCGATGAAGCAATTTCCATTCTAACAATAACCATTTCCTCCAAGTCAATTTCGCATATGTCGGCAAACAAGATTCTCAGTTTCTCGTTGCTAATGGAAATTTATGCAACGCGAACCCGGGCAGGTGGTATGAACAGGAAGATTTCTTGAGGAAAAGTAAATTGAAAATGTAGAATAATGGTTTTTCAATTGGAGACCCATTTATGTGATAATTAAATCTCGCGAATTCGTCGGGCAACGTGTGTCTGGTCACGACTTACCGCTTCTACTTCTCGGTGAATGCTATCGTGTAATGCACGCGTACGCGAGATATGTAAATGTTCAAACTTAATTTTCTTGAAAACGCACCTACAGATGAGAACCCGTTTCCACGCTTCTACATTTTAGATTTCATTCCATTTTTGCATAAGGAATCCTCTCCCGTCCCCTCTTCTACTGTCTACCTCGCGCAGTCTGGGTAAAAACGAGATTCCTTGTTGCTCCTCGGTAATGTCCGCCTTTATCTCATATATTTTAGTACTCCTCGTTAACGGTGGTTAATTTCATTTTCGGTACAAAATCTTTTTTAATCTCTCACAGTCTGCAATATTTAAATTCGCGTGACTGTATCGGAAGACTTTTGTTCTTCCTTGTGGAACGTTCATAAGTAGGCTGCGGGTATTTATGCAATTTTTGTAGACGAATTTTAAGAAAGTGGAATAAAATAGAATCTGATTTCCGGTGGTAATAGCCCCTACATATCTAATATAAATAAAAGTTGTACTAAATCCTGTCTAATTTTATATCTATACTTCTTTGAAAATTTTCTGTTCATAATCTCGTTATTAATTAAAAAAAGTTCTATTGCTATTCTTTTTGCTAGTTTCCTAACATATTTCCTTGTCCACTACCTCCCCCAATTCCCAACACAATACTTCGTGTTTCTAATACGTTCTTTTAAAGTTTCCTGTTCGGTTTACTACCCCCTTTGTACAAGTGACCAGAACACTTTCTCTTTTTATTGCTAAGCCACTTTCTCTAACCTTTCTTGCGTATTCTGCTTTTAAGATTCTGCCGTAGTTACGACCCGAACGTGACTTCTGTGCTACTTTTCAGACTGACGTTTCAGCAGCGTTTCCAGTGTTCCATTATTTCGCATAATTCGTTACGTACATTTGTTGCTGAGAGGAACTGTGAACCGTGACTGTGCACATTCTCGCACAATACAAGGATTTATGAATTCTCCAGAACTCACTTCGCGGAAGTTACGATTATACTTTGTTGACTTTACATATAATGCGGTTCTTAGTACAAAGTAAAAATTTAAAATAATATATCTACATACTCGAAATCATTTAATCATTTTACTGTTGGAAATTTCATCTGCTCGGTTCCCTCGTAAATGCATAAAATCTGCAGTCTAATTATCCCCGCATCTCTAGCGAACTAAGAAAAATTTACAAAGAAAATTCAATTTTCGTCGAACAAATAACTTCGCGAAATATTCCGGCTTTAACGTGCCGTTCTAAGTGACATGTTTCCAGGTGACGCTAATACATGTTGCAGTGACGATCGAATTCGTTTGGTCGTGGGAAGCGCGTGGCTTCCTTTAATCGCGGAAGCTTCCGCGTCGGAAATTAGGTGGATTTTGCTTTAATGCCGACATCTGGAATTCCCAGAGCTTTCATTCGATCTAATTTTGCCATAACACAGTGGCCAGACGTGAGAGCGCGCGTGTCGTCTGCCGCATAAAATATTACCGACGCGGTATCGGTCGGTGGTAAAGTTAGCGATGGCCACATCTATTGTTCCGAGGGTTGTCGCCTCCTCTAATATTCAATGAACCCCGCGTCACCGTTATTAAATTGCGGATTGCTAAAATATAAACTAAAATATACGATTTTACAGAATTAAGTACAATTTTAATTTATTTCGGAAGTATGAAGACTACTACCATTCGAAAGAAGATTTCACATGATTCCAATTTCTTAAAATTCGTCTACAAAAATTAGAAATTGTTTATTCTTTCAGGCAGAAAATCTAACAATGCCGTTTTCCCGGCTCCCGGCACTCATTTCTGCATTATCGAACCCACACGTTCACTCTACTAGGTTAGACCATGCGTCCGAAGAAGAGACGGACATGTTCCATGAACGAATCGAACTTCTCAAGCCGCCCTTTCAGTTGCTCTGGAGCTGTTTGAAACGAATCGATCTCCCTGCTCCTTCTTACGATTTTTATTTACTGAATCCAACTCCTCATTCCTGTTCCACTTTTATTAACTTCTGGCCAGAATTGAATTTCTGTTCCTTTATTGGCTGTATTTAAGACACACACACACACACACTGTGTGTGATATTAAAAATAATGGTTATATGTATAAATAATGGAATGCAAAAAATTTTTCATTTTTCGAGCCAGAGACGCCAGAATTTGCTAAATCGTTATGCTATTGGTGTCAGCGGTGTTATTTGCGTCGTGAAAAGACAGTAAATTGTGGAAAATTTAGGGTTAACGTTAAATAGCGTTGTCCCAATTAAGCACACGGTTTGAATAGAGTGATTTGTGCCGTTTAATTGTTTACGGATAAAATGGTTGTCGAAACTAAACGATGGACGGTGGAACGGTAACGGCAGAAACGCATTCATCAAATCTATTGCGTGACATTCATAATGTTTGTTTCAATTAAGAGCATAGCAAAATGTTGAATAACGCGGTCAAACGTCGAACCTGGTGAAATGTACGTGGCATAGGGACGGTCTATCTGGTGCAATTTGTCGCGCTAAATCGCATCAACGCAGCCAGTCACACACGAATCAATTTCACCTACAGCCGACTGAATCGCGTGATCAAGAATGGTTGAAAAACGTGCCCCGATGAAGGAAGCGACTATTACTTTATGAAAATAACAGGAATGCATTTATACGTACGTGTCCAATCAAATAAAATAACATTGAATAACTCCTCGTGAATCGTGTATGTCCAAAGAAATAATTTATCGATACGAACATATTGTAATAATTAGATTTTCTTGCATTTATAACGAAAATGAGCAAGTGCGGTTTAAAACAGTGAAGATATTTAAAGACTTCAAGAGTATTTGTATATTATTTTCATCACAATTATTAATGAAGAATATTTTGAATTTAGTTCCTGCGTCTTGCAATTGATGCACAAACTCTTTATTTTGCATAAACATCCGGATTCTAGGTACTAATAAAAGCAAAATGTAAATGAAAAGAGTTGTACCACCGACCGCACTAGCCTAAGTAGAGAAAGCAAGTTTTGGTCAGACATTGGCTGCGTCCTCTTAACCCTTTGCAGTCCTCTCTGAGACACCACTAAAAATTGCTCTACTATTCTTCAAAATATTGTTTACATTATTTAATATATCAGTATCTAATCAATTACTAAACATTTAGGTTCTGTATAAGGTATTGTACCAATTTTATATAATTTTCCAATTATAATAGCTTCGAGTGCAATGGGCTAAGCCAGTGTTCACTATTAGTGGAATAAGTTTTTCTTTCAATAACAACTACGATTATTTTTTACTTGTTCTCGCGTTTACATTCGAATAACGTAGAATTTGAAAAATAGCTAATTAGTAATATTCCAGTTTGTCTCTGATTTCTGTTTTGCCTTAAGTGTCACAATAAAAACCTATCGTGTAAATAGTTATTCTATCGTAGAACCATTTTTTTAACAAACTTGTTACGGAGTGCCTCTGTGACTGAAGTACCGTAAAAACTTACAGTCGAGTTAGAATGCAGTGGAACCGCGTCTGCGGAAAAGGATTTTTGGAATCGCGGCAGGATTTCCTAGTCAGGAGGGAATTTATGGTTTTCCGAAACGGCGTGCGCGACTCGGAAAATCTCGCGCGATCGTCCGACGTTTGTACATTTTATGTACACAGACGAACACGTTATCGTTCTGCCAGTTGATTTCACCGTGTTGCCGAAATTTGCTGAACGCTGTCCGAATACTCGTCCCGTATCGATCACTTTTGTCACATAAACGACACTGTGACGATTCGGTAAGCAAGCGTGTCCCTCCATTTTGGAAAATTCCTTTTCCAATACACGGATAAGCTTTTTGTCCACCGCTGAATTGTTCGGCATAACTGACGTGATTGAAAAAATGGCTACTTTGTTTTGCGAGGCTGGTTATGCACGAACTTTCAGGAATTTTATTTGGAAAAACAGTAATTTGATGAAATTTTAATATGTTATTAATTTCGACATTTTACTAATACTGTATTGAATGCTTCGTATTCCTGCATGAATTTACAAGTTGATTCTGTTTTTATTCGAATCGATTTATGATTAATACTATCTTCTTCTTGTGAGAATTTAGGTAATTATATAGAAAACTGCATAATAATAATCAATCTTTTGCACTCGCAGCTGTTTCAAGAATAATTTCAGACCGAGAATATTTTACATGATTTTTATCTTTTTATGAATATGCATTTGATATGATGCCTCAATTGATTAATAGATAACAGATCATGCAAAATAAAATGTTCAGTGGATTTAAAATTGTAGAAAAGTATTATTCAATATGTTATGCAGCAACACATTCTGAACAATTTTTTCCCGTTCCAATATGGGGGGTCGCTTTTAGTTTTTGAGATATTTGCAAAAAACTGTAATTAATACGGAACAGGTTTACATTGTCGCGGTGCATGTAGGAATACGAAAAATTCAATACAGGATTAGCGATAGTGTTTTGCAAATATCTTGAAAACTAAAAACGACCCCTCTATATTGGAAAAGGAAAAAGTTGTTCAGAATGTGTTGCTGCATAATATATTAAAATTTCATCAAATCTTTTTTTCAGACGTATTTGTCCGTATCTGAAGCACGTGTGTGAGTTTTCTAAAGTATACGATCAGGAACGAAAAGAATCCGTATGAATTGCAAATCTTGATTATTTACAAAATGGCGGTATTTCAAAGTTGAATATGCTACCTTGTCGAGAAAAAAAATCTCGAAACAGTTCGTTCAACCGTCCGTTAATTAGTTAAGAGAATAATTAGAATTCCCATTCACTAGCTTGTTTCACCGAGTTACGAATCCGTGAATGTAAACGAAAAATCTAGTAAAATCGGACAATTAGGTATTCGACGAAAGCTTAAACTCCCATCCAAGTTTCGCTGATCGATGTAATTATAGGTACAATCGAATCGAACAAAAAATTCTCCTCTCGGAACCGCTCAAACTCTAACGACATAGAGTAAGCAAGAATTTTCGTGGTTCGTGTTGAAGTTCAACAGTACCTCGATCAAAAACTTTCTCGCACAGTTCTCGTGCAACTGCTGAGCGTGTCCGCACTGCGGACAAAAATCAGAATACCAAAGCGGAGACTTAAACATAAACTTCCACAGTGTACTTCCAGTAATAACGAAGAAAATGCACAAAAGTAAAAGAATTACAGGCCGCCCTCGAACAACACGATTAACCCATTTAAATCCGTCGTTCGTCGTTCGCAAACTACAACTCGTAAAAAATCGAACTTTCCGTATTGGCTACTTCCGTGTTATCGATTCGGCGTTTCGTCGGTGAATGGTATAAGCGCCTTACATTTGCCTCGTATTACGAAAACGATTTTCCACAGTCGCTAAGTGCACAAACAGCAAAAATTCGTTTCGCGAAACGCGCTAGAACAACCGTGTTATTCGGAACAACGAGAACATTCGAGTTTCTCGTTATTCCCGTGTCACCTGTAGCTTCTGTTTGAGATACTGAAGCTTCATCAAAGCTTTTGTCACGAAATGCACGGCGATGCTAGTTCGACTATGAATAGATTTTAATTTTCCATTCAAACTACTCTGCACGGAATAGCAAACATCTCTCTTGATTACGCAAGAAATATCGACAACTCCGTTTAAAATTTTTGTCACCAGGAACAATTTCTACATTTTCCAAGCTCAAACTGCAACTCGAGAACTTTCCTGTATTCGTTCTCATTGGACCGTGAAACGTTTTCTAAACAACATTAAAACATTCCACAAGTTTTCCAATCTCTGGAACAAACGCTTTGAATTACGAATCGCGAAGAAACAACGCGGTGTGTTAATCGGAAAGTGGATGAATTCGTACCTGAAGTATGAAGACTGTTTATTTTCGAAAATACTTGTCTTCTAGATTTGACTTTTACCGAGTCTTTACAGGACAAAGACTTGGAGCGGCTTCTTTTATACTGGCTTAGGAAAACTTACGGGCATAGTTGCTGCTGGCCCTCTTTTGTGATCGCGAAGCTCAAGTCGTTAGTGTTGATCCTTTCGAGGGGTCTCGCACAATTCACCAATCTTTCGTGCCCGCACTCTTGACTCGTATCTGCGCTCCGACAACTGCCAAGCACTGAAACAAGAAGCAGAAAAATATGTTTCATTTAAGTTTCATCGAAGTTTCATTTAGTTCGGTAAATTATACGAAGAAAGTACGAGTAACGACTGGATCTGACACGAGTTACGCGAAACAAAATGGATATGCATTAATTACGAACCACAAGAGCCACAGACATTTTTTCGGCTGGAACTAATTCAACAATATTTTTACAATTTAAAATAACACTCCTGAGGACTCCGACTAACTACCCTCTCAATCAAAGAACAAACAGAGGTTGAACAATACTCGACGGGACTCGAAAAATCTGCGTGATGTGCAACGAAATTGTTTGATAAGATACCACGACGAAAAGCAGAAATAATAACGGAGAAGAATGCTGCTTGGACGGCCTTCGAACGCTTTTCGATTTGATCTGAAGAGGTCCACTTGCAGCTAATCTCTTCCGATATCGTCTTCCTCGTAAGTTATTATTCGAGTGGCAGGTCTACAATCGAAAAGTCGATCTTGACCTCGCGCAAACTCTCGCCGCAAGTTAATCGAACTGCCGTCAATGGATTTAACAATTATAGGAGGACGATGGTAATTTCTTTACATACTGACTCCAACAACTGCCAAGTGTCACTATCAATTCATTAATATAGCACGTATAAAACACGTACAAAACTGAACAAATGTTTTTGATAAAACCCTAACTACATCGAATTATTCTCGACTTTTGGTCGATGTTATCTGTCAGACTTAAAATAAATATATTTTTGACCAACCAACAAAGGTAATTTCTTGACTGAACAACTACGAAGTGTCACTATCAATTTATTAATATAGCACGTATAAAACATGCACAAAACTGAACAAATGTTTTTGATAAAACCCTAACTACATCGAATTATTCTCGACTTTTGGTCGATGTTATCTATCAGACTTAAAATAAATATATTTTTGACCAGCCAACAAAGGTAATTTATTGACTGAACAACTACGAAGTGTCACTATCAATTTATTAATATAGCACGTATAAAACATGTACAAAACTGAACAAATGTTTTTGATAAAACCCTAACTACATCGAATTATTCTCGACTTTTGATAATATTGATTCGGTAACACTGTGGTCCATGTTATCTATCAGACTTAAAATAAATATATTTTTCACTGGCCACCAATGGTAATTTCTTGACACACTGACTCAAACAACTGCCAAGTGTCACTATCAATTTATTAATATAGCACGTATAATTAAATTCGAGGATGAATTCAAACCGAACTTGGTTCATCATTATAAAACATTGCCAAAATGGTTATTACGATGGAACGAAATTTCACAGATGTATACCAAATTTTATGATACAAGGTGGTGATCTTACGAATACTGGCAATGGAGTTTGGGGTAAAAAAAATATAGCACGTATAAAACATGCATAAAACTGGACAAATATTTTTGATAAAACCCTAACTACATCGAATTATTATCATTTTTGAAAATATTGATTCGACGACACTGTGGTCCATGTTATCTATCAGACTTAAAATAAATATATTTTTCACTGGTCGAGGCAAAAAAAACATACATTCTTGTTGAAGTGAATAAAGAAAGAAGTGCATTCCATCATGGCAACCTGTCGTCCTAGAATAAAATTGTTGCGTTCCTCAAATTACGTTTCCGCAACGCGGTGACAAGTACAATTCGCACTTTATCAATCATTCCGGGTTATGCAGACGACTCGTGAAACGTTAAGCGGCGTAAAACGTGAAACCTGTCGCCGGTCCGTCCACATAAGCTTTTAGGACAAAGGTTTCAGTATATCCACGTTAGCGTGGGAGCATCGAATCGTCCGACCAACGGCGCTCGTCGATGTGGGGACGCATGCGGATACACCACTGCGCGTCCGACTAATGTCGGCTTGATCCACTTGAGCCAAGCTTGCCTTTTTGCAAGGATTAAGCTATATTACGCGTGGCAAACACGACCGTTAGTGTAACCAGAATTTAGAGAACTTTACACAGACCATCCATGCATGGCTATCCATATGCTTAAAGGCATGGGAAGCTCTCACTCGATGCATAAACCATCTTAAAACAATGCTAAAGTGAAATCCCTTAACGTGGATCAACAGACAGAGACTTTCCAATATTTTATCAACCGTTCGATCAAACATGTGTTTCATCTTCTAGTATTATACAATAATACTAGAATATTACAGGGAACTTGTTAATATCCTCAAAAATAAATTGCAGGCAATACATTTTCTTCTGAAAATAGTGCAATGATTCTTCTAACTTCTTGCAATAAGAATTTCGACTTTATTTAGACCCTTTTACAGAAAATAATGATTGCGTCGGTGAATTATTAAAACGACACAAAAAGTAATATTTTGTTGATGAAAACACGTTAAAAACAATTTTTGAAATATGTCAAATTGCTTGCTTATTAAAATAACATTAAGGATTAGAGAAGAACAATGCCACTTGTAAGATACTGAGACAAACAGTGAAACTCTGAGACCAATCGATACTCTGCGTTTATTTCAAACCTTGAAAGGTCAAATCCTAACCACATTGAAAAATGGCTTTAAATTAAATTGATCGAACCGGTGCGCCAAAAACATCAACCTTGTTCTTACAATAAGAGTAGTGTTATTTCATTCTGCTTATATCTTTGCAATTATGCGTTTCATCTATCTTTAAAGGATTGATGAACAACTGAATTTCTACTCGAGCGTTGATATTCCGATAGAAAAAGCGTAACGGAGCAACCGGAAATGAAAATCATCGTTTGATATACTGCTTGACGCCTTGCCAGCCCGATGTTGCGGCTCATAGCACGCGTGCGAAAAAAACGCGCAACAAAGAAACCGAGTTGAATCGCGAAAAACTAACGGGGGTTGAGGCAGGGCCGCGTGTTCCCACCGACCAAACAAAACACCATTAAATCCGAATCAACTTCTTAATTTGAACGAATGGTTTTTTACCCGTCGTTGTCCCGCGAACACCAGGCCATGATAATAACCACAGTCGTTCGTCATCATTAAAGCGTTCTGGAAATGCGTTTCCTGTGTTTTGTATTTCGAACCACCGAATTTTTTGCCGGCAACCGACCGGTTACAAGCAGTTTACGGGAATGTCCGTCAGCCAATCAGCAATCAAATTTCCCGCGTCACGAGGACGGACGCTGATTTCGGACAGTGGCATCGACATTTTTCAAAGGCTGTTACGGGACGGCTGCGAGAAACGTTTAAAATCAATATCAACAGCGTGTCAAGCGATTCTGAAGTTAACAAATGAGCCGTTCACCGAACAAAATGATTGGCCACATTTTGTTACAATTTGTGCGTAAACATATCCGGAAAAAATATTCGAATTTCCTAGGGAACGATCGCTCTTAAAGATTAGTTCAATGTATTCGGAAAGCTCATTTGAAAAACATTCAAACAAACATGTTGAACATTTGCAAATTACTAAAAAAAATTCACCATTAAGAATTGAAAAAAGATATGCACGAAAATTTACGAAGGAAATGCCAACAAATTGGGAATTGGAAACACATTTTACTTTCAGCAAAATCTGGATCCCAAAAAGCCTGTCTATACAGAGCATCAATGGATTTTATACATACGTATAATATTCCTCACGTATTACCTACTCGCCCGTAATCGCCAGATTTAAACTCAATAGAAAACACATAGTGGGAACAGGAAAACCAGATACGCAAAGGCGGTGATACGTGAAAAGAGCGTTTTCAAAAGATTTTTGAAAGAGGAACGAATATATTATCGGAAGTCTTTTTATGAGAGCAGTATCTGTAAGTCATTAAATTAAATATTAAAATTAAAATCTTTGAAAATTAAAGATAATAAATTAAATCGTCTGCTAGAGCAGTGCTGACTGAAAATAAATTGTCGTTCAAGAGGTTAATTAAAAACGTAATACATTCGATGCCGATCACATATGATATGTTAATGCAACCAATAATTTAGAGAGTACAGCTCTTTTTAATTTCTACTACTAATGTACGAGAAAATTTCGTATGTAGCGCAGATGCAGGCAACCCTCATTCTACCCCCAACTACCCCTATACCGTGTCCCACGGGACTCCCTGCGAATGAATCATAAATCTCAGAAAAATTTTCAATCATTTTCGAGAAAAGGAAGCTGTCGAGAGTTCCAACGTCAATATCAATCTTCTTATTTTCCACGAGATTGTCTCCGATGTGATAGTTCGCGATATCGTCGTTGGAAACTGAATTCAACTGCATAGATGTGTCTTGCAAGCTGAAAATGCACCGTGCACAACGTGTATATCGAATTTCTGTGCAATTTCCTTATTCGCGGGTGCAGAATTCGCCACTTCCCAGTAATTTTTCGATTTAACACGACCGCACATCTGTTGCTCTCAAATTATATGATAGAAAGGCGACGATTAACCCTGCGGAAGGTTCGATCAAAAAATCAATTTAGAACGCGCAATCGACTTGAGAGGTCTTTCATGGTTTCACACCGGAAACATAATTTTTTGGAGGTAAATTTTGAGAAAATTAATAATAATAATAATTAATAGTCTAATTCCAAAAGACTTGAATTGAGGAAGTATCAAACATTTTTTTGTTATCAGACATACAAGTTGCTCATTTTCAAAGAACAATATTCCGCAGGGTTAAAAGTGAATCTGATTAATTCCGCAAAATCCGATCGGCTTACTTGCGAAATATTTTCATCGTTCGAGAAATCTGCAAGGTTTGCGAATTAACGAAACAATCTTCGCGATTGTAGTATAAATAGCACAATCACGGATAATGGTATACATACGCGTTAATTTATTTCAATATTCAAAGGATGACGGACATTTGAACAGCGGCTCTGCTAGACGTTTCAATTAAGAAAAGATCCAACTTGAAGAAGTTTGCCGGAAGACGGGTCGGTCACTCATTTATTCGTATCGTCCAGAATACGCTTAATTGCCCCTAATGGATTCTTCAGGTCTTTCTATTCAAGCACTTTCAGCCCTTCTTTCAGTTGCGTCGAACCGAAGTGTATTTCGCTCCTTTTTTTGAGCAGGCAAATCAGTTAATTAAGCGATTAATCATCTCGAGACGCGGCAAACAATAAAAAGTAATCGTACTCGTCCCAAGAAGGTATACGTTACCAGCTTGCACTTTTTCATTATAAAAATATAAAGACTGCGTCATGTCTAACTATTAATAATATGACTACTTGTAGATGCGGTTGAAATTTTACTATCTCGTTACGTTCCCATTTTTACCGTTTCGGCAGAGATGAACGTTAAACGCAATTGGATCGAATCGTTCCATTTTTGACAATATATTTCACCTAATCTGATCAGTGGAATTCATTCGGTGCCGAAGGTACAATGTCAAAATGAATAGTGCAATGATTCTTCTAACTTCTGACAATAAGAACTTTTCTTTTTTTGCTCGATCGTATGTTTAAACAAAGTTGAAAGCAATTTTGTAATATATTAACTTCGACTTTATTTAGACCCTTTTCCAGAAAATAATGATTGCGTCGGTGAATTATTAAAACAACGCAAAAAGTAATATTTTGTTGATGAAAACATGTTAAAAACAGTTTTTGAAATATGTCAAATTGCTTGCTTATTGAAATAACTTTAAGGCTTATAGAAGAACAATGCCACTTGTAAGATACTGACCAGCTTGCACTTTTACATTATGAAAATATAAAGACTGCGTCATGTCTAACTATTAATAATATGACTACTTGTAGATGCGGTTGAAATTTTACTATCTCGTCACGTTCCCATTTTTACCGTTTCGGCAGAGATGAACGTTAAACGCAATTGGATCGAATCGTTCCATTTTTTGACTATACATTTCATATAAGCTGATCAGTGGAATTCGCTCGGTGCCGAAGGTACAACGTCAAAATGAAAAGTGAACGCTTGTCGCGTGCAGATGCAATTGCTGAATCCTCGCAGACGTAATTTTCAATTCGAAACGTCCGACTGTTACGCCGCTCGGAACGTTTCCGCACTTTCCACTGTTTATACGTTATCAGGGATTCCGTCGTTATCGGTTCGCAAATTTCAAATGAAAAATACGATCCCGATATCCTTCTCTCTTCCTCTCGCGCACTGCGCAGAGAGACGCGACAATTCCGCGCTTTCAACGTCGAACACAGAACCGACGAGATTCGCGATGCCAATAGATTTCCGCGATAAAAAAATACATATATATCCACACTCCAGCGCGAACTTGAAAGACAGATCGTCCGACAGGATCATTTTCTCTGCAATTTTACGCCGGCCGTGTAATACTGCAACACTCGATGCAATTCACCGACTTGACCACACGCTGCTACCGCTGAATAGTCACCATATTGCAGTGTTGAGATGTTTCCGTTATATACGATATCAGGTTTCCAAGCTTGCCGTATTACACTAACGCAGCATCGAAATCAGTTGTTTAAAAGAATCATCATTACCAGGGACGTGAACGAATATATCCTTCACGGATCCGCGAAAGTCAAATTTCGATCATCGAAACTGTATTCACTAAAAGTGATTTCTTTGTGCATTTATGTAAAAATTTGTCAAACTAAAACAGTAAAAGATTACAAACCATTTAAGCACATTGTGATGTTTCCAATACAACAAAGTCATTAAGGGATGAAATCAATTTTTATTATATTTCTGCTGCCCACGAAAGTCAAATTTCGATCATCAAAATTGTATTCATTAAAAGTGATTTCTTTGTGCATTTATGAAAAAATTTGTCAAACTAAAACAGTAAAAGATTACAAACCATTTAAGCACATTGTGATGTTTTTTCAATACAACAATGTCGTTAAGGAATGAAATCAATTTTTATTATATTTCTGCTGCCCACGATCTCAATGCAGAACATTATTATTTTACATAAAGATCCGCAGTATAGCAATAGCAGTTGTAGATCCAAAATAAATAAAAATCGTACTACATTATGTTGAATTTAATACTAATTTTTTGAAAATTTTTATAAATCGTAAATGTGTAAAGATTCGCAGGCAGTGTTGTTGCAAAATGCTGGTGGACACGACGTGAAAATTTCGATTACTTGTTCTGTTGCATTATCAATAAGTTACCAGCACAATGAACTTACTGTTCGTAGTCAAAATAAATCAACGATCTCAGAATCGTTTCTAAAAAGAGATTTCGAAGTAACCCATTTGATGTGTTTGTTAATTATCGATCCTAGTGTAAATTATAACAAAGAGTCTAGATGATATCGGCCAAAGGTTCCATCTGTATTATAATAAAGCAATCGTGCTAGTTTGGTTAAACTTTCAACGTTTCGATCCCAATACGGATCCTTTTAGCTTACACATACACTCCTGTCTCTAATTTTTTCATAAAGCAGGTTGGTAATTCATTACCGTTATTTTCAATATTGTATTTAAATCTATTTTTCAGTACTTTCATATTGAAAACTCTTTCAAAAATTTACAGACGCAGTTGTTTCCTCTTTCTTGAAAAGGATCCATATTAGGATCGAAACGTTGAAAGTTTGACCAAACCAGCACGATTCCTTTATTGTAATACTTATCGAATCTTTGCGCCGATATCATCTAGACTCCTTGTTATAACCCATTTGATACTTCGTTTCAAGAATCGGGGGTCTAATCTAAACAGTCTGCAGACACGAGGCGACCTGGTTCCTTTTGGGGTACCAACGGTTTTCCTCTTAGTATCAGTTGAAGTTAAAATTTCGTCTGGTAAGAAGCTTCCAACCGAAATAAAGAATTGTTTTATTCTAAAACTACCAGTGTGCATTTTTTAACATCCATATCGAACATGTTCCTTCTGATTTTTCAAGCTGTCAAATGTTTCTATGAAGTAAATGTGTTTGTTGATTATCGATTGTAAGGTAGTTTATTAAATTAAGATTTATTAAATTAAGGTAGAAATTAAATTAAAGCAATTTTGCTAGTTTGATTAAACTTTCTACGTTTCGATCCTAATATGAATCATTTTCAAGAAAGAGGGAACAATGTTTCTATAATACAAAACAATAGTTTCTATGAAGTGTAAGAGAATGTTTCCTCGATTAAGTCCTGCGGTCAGGCAAACAAGCGTGACCAACGTCGCTGGAATATCGACCAGGGAAATTGAAAATTGCGAATGGTAGCCGATGGGACCAGGGGTGCGATATTTCTGAATATTATGTATGAATTTAATTAAAATTGTCCCGTTATACGTTAAGTGACGTCCCTCGCGAGCTTAACTTCAACTCGACTTTGTGAGAAGGCGGCGGCGGTGGCGGCCGTCTTCGAGGGTGACCCTCCTGAGGATCCTTTCACTCGTTATTTTAATGATCGTGCCCGAGCAGAAACGGTGCTACATCCCTCTCCGCGTGCGGAATTAATGTTTGCCAGGGTCGACTGTTCCCGATAAAGGGAAACGGGAGAAAACGAGAACGGAAACACGGAGAAGAATCAGGGGCGGAATCGAACACGCTGGAAACGGAAAGGACCGTGGCGGTATTTGTCGAAGCAAGAGTCACAGTGTCGAATCCTCTCTTGACACCAAGGGACCGGATCGATTCCCGATTATCGAATCCCGAGAATGTTTCTATCCCCGGCCGAATGCCAAATTGATTCGAGGAGTAATTATCTTCCGTAACGCGGTTCTAGCTTCTCTGCCTCCGCGACGTGATCTCTCTCGACGAAAATTCAATTCTACCAACTATGGAAATGTGCATTTGCAAACCCAGCAACTAGACGTAATACACAATAAAACGAGTTGCTGAAGAAAGTAACTTAAATTGCGACATCATAATTTATCCTTCTCTGCGATTTTAAATTACCGAATTTCGCGAAATATTTCTATACGGGACATTCGCCTTGATTTTCTTTTTTAGAATATTCTTGCAATATTTTCGAGAAGAATAATACCTTTAGTATTCTTTGAAAGCTTTAGAATAATGCCTCATCAATATTTTAGATTCCTGAGCTTAACAGAGGTTGAGCATATTCCAGTATCCTCCATTAATCCTGAGACGATGAGATGGGATTGAAAAATGAAAAAGTATTCTGCTCTTAGAGCGTTAATCACGCTATCGATCGGTCGATATTCCCCATTGATGCCTCGAATCCTTTAGCCTGTATGCACAAGTCTGCGCAAGGCTCCAATACCCTTGGTATAATAAAGGAGAGTGATTTTTCAAAAATTATATATTCTGTCAATACAGTCCTCCTGAAATATTCGTCTAGCGATGTTTTATTCGACAATTCGCGAACCTGCTGGATTTATATCTCTGCAAGTGCACTCGTACCTCGTAGCGGTAACAGGTAATTGAAACGCTTTTTTCACTAAAACCACTATTTTCGAAACGGTTGCCACGACAACCGAATCTCTAGTTGGTCAATTCACGTGACGACTTTCATACTGATTAATAAACAATAAAAATAATATATATATATAACTATAATATATTATAAAACATATGTAATATATAACATTATTATAATATATTACAATATGTAATATATTATAAAACCCGTGTGATTTTGATTATTTTTACTTTTAAAACACCACACGTGTACTTCGAATAACAATCAATATGAATGCAGAATTCCAGTCCGAAATGTTCAATTATTTCTACTGAAAAAAATTCCTAGAAATTCGTGAAGAAACAGCCTCGAATACCAGAATACCCTCTTAAAGTGAACGGCAAAAGCCACGGTGTTACCGAGCTTGCGAAGGAGCCAAAATTACGGACGCATTATACGACCAAGCATTAGTTAATTCCATGACTGGGTTCGTTCATACCCTCCTGGTTAACTCGGTGCTTCAACCCTGCTCCACAGAATTAGAACTGGCTGGTTTATCTTTTCGATGCAGAACATTTCCATAACGACCCTCCACATTCAAAAATTATTACAAAGTTTCCCTCGTCGTTAGTGGATTAGGACGACGTTTTCCAATGAAACCGCCAGGGGATGATCCAACGTGAAAGGATAAGTAGAAAGGACAGAAGAAAATGTTTTGTCGGCTCCTTTCCGCGGAAATCCCTGTCCAGAAATCACCGGACTATTATTATTCATCTTCAACGAAATTAAGATATACAAGATTCCAGCTCGATTTTATTGTTTCATTTCATTAAAATTCAAAACATTAAAAAATACGAGAATAATAATTACAATTTATAAAATATATTCTCTTCATTAAGAAACGTAAGAATAATTACAATTTACAAAATATGGGATGTTTTGGTCAGATTTGATTTACATGGTCTCTACATTAGAATAAATTTAATAACAAAAAATCGACTGCATCCAGCTTTGAATAAGTGTCCGGCGACTTATGGACGGGAGTGGATAGTTATGAATTTACTTCGACAGAGAAAAGTTTTCAGTATGCATAGTGGGACATCACTTTGACAAAGTCTCTCAGTTAGTCTGCATTAGTGCGTCAAAGACAAGGCGCATAAACCGACGACAGCAATTTCGTGGAATACACGGTACACAAACACAACTCCGAATTGACACGATTTTCTCGCAACAGAGCGCGTCTCGTCCTTCAACGGCAATCGTAAACTGCTGTGATCGTAGTTAAACTTGAATACTTAACAGATTCATCCTTGCGATTACCCTTCAAAAAAAATTCCGAGCACTGCCGCGATATACGCGATACTGGTCTCGTGTTCCAAAATGAATAATTACAAAATCACTACTTCCAAATGAACGATCGATTCGCGCGATATGCAGCGAAATGTTAACTTTCGACTATAATTACATCGAGCACGCGTCAGCGCAAATAAATACGTTGACGTTTATCCGGCCAGATATGCTGTGCAGGAATTAAATTAAAGCTGAAGGTCTATTTAATCCGGAACACGGAGCGCGGTAAAGACTGATCTTTATGATTTCGAGAAACGTAAAAATGCAAAACACCGAAATCATGCCCCCACGTTCACTGGCTCAAGTGGAAAAATAAATTTGCCTTTATTCTTTTCCCAGAGACGGCTTTAGAAACGAAAGCGAGAATTTTTTAACTGTCCAATCCCGGGCTAAACGATAATTATCCCGTCGGTTGCCGTTCGAATTACCCTACAGTGCGCACTGGTTCGAATGCCACAATCAAATGGACATACAATAACTATATCTTACAGTAAAAAACGTAAAACCTTTATAAACGATAATATCTTGAAAATTTCTTAAAATGCACTTGTATCTTTTCGCTGACGTTTTCAAGTATCATTATTATATCATTATTCGTGTCAGCCCTCCATTCTATTAGGGAACAGAAACATTTTCTTCCTGAATTTTCAATGAGGTGCACATTTTTCGCACTGCGCAGACCACGTAGGCGATCGTTTCCTGACGAAATTACTTTGCAGAAGAACCGTTTATACGATATTCCCATCTGATAGTATACTCTCTTGGGACTAGCAACGTGACAGAGACGCTTATGTGTGTCGCATGGTGCAGTTTTGCACTCGATCGCCAGCCACAAAGAAATTTCCGGAGTTCCACATTTTCTAGATGATTGCAAAAGCGCATTTCCGATTTGATCATAAAAACAGTTTACATTTTAGAATAATTCACAAAATCTAAAACGAAAAGAAACTCCGCGTCCCCTGCCGCAGAAAAGAACTTGAGACACGACACAAATTTACACGGCTATGAATTGTTTGCAGTTGTGAAAAACCTTATTAAAATTCGGTAATTATTATATAGGAAAAGTCTGCGTACTCCGACTTTGATGAAATTTTCATATGTTATAGATTTCGACATTTTGAACAACTTTTTCATTTTCCAATGTAGGGGGTTCGTTTTTAGTTTTCGAGATATTTTCAAAAGACTATCGCTAATACTGTACTGAATTTTTCGTATTCCTGCATGCACCGCAACAATGTAAACCTGTCCCATAGTTATTATAGATTTTTACAAATATCTCAAAAACTAAAATCGACCCCCCCAATATTGGAAAAGGAAAAAGTTGTTTAGAATGTATTGCTGCATAACATATTAAAATTTCATCAAAATCGGAGTACGCACACCTTTTCTACATAATTACCATGAGTAGGTGTAATTTAAAACATTAGACGAGTTGAATAATACTTTTTTATAATTTTAAATCCACTGAACATTTTATTTTGCATAAGGATCCGCTATCTATTAACCCTTAGCACTCGAACGGTGACTCAGAGTCACCACCAAAAATTGCTTAGCGTTATTCAAAATATTGTTTACATTATTAAACGTGTTTAAGTATTAAGTATTTAGTATTAAGTTTAAGTATTAAGTATCATACGAGGTAATATATCAATTGCATACCACACAATGAAACCATGTACAATGGAATTATTTTTATTTGAAATTAATGGAATGGCATTATTATAATTTAAAATAGCTTCGAGTGCAAAGGGTTAATCAATTGAGGAACCATATCAAATGCATATTCATAAAAAGATAAAAATCATCGGTCTGAAATTATTCTTGAAATAGCTGCGAATGCAAAAGATTGATTATTATTATGCAGTTTTCTATATAATTACCTAAAATTCTCACAAGAAGAAGATAGTATTAATCATAAGTCGATTCGAGTAACAACAGAATCAACTTGTAAATTCAGTCGCGAAGAATCATTTTTATCGGCACGTCTTGTAAACATGTTCGCAATACGTTTGCGCAATAGCGCAACTGCATCACGAACGCAACAGCATTTAACAACAAGTATTAGACGAATGTTCATAATTGGTCCGAAGTCGCGTATATAGTTCGTTTCTTTTTTCTCTTTCGACGATGAAAAAAAGAATCGAGTATGTGTGCTGGCCACGAACACGAACGAAATTTGTCCGGGCGCGCAGAATTGGACCAATTAGCGAAATTCTGGCCATTTTCACGGTTAAAGCACCCGACTTCCGGGGAGGAAATTATGCCAACGAAGGAAAGTTGCGCTCATTAAGTTTGTTCGAGCGTCTTCGCGAACGTATGTGTGCATGATAGAGCATTGCCGTGAATCATCGTTCTCAATTGACATGGCGAAGATACCCGGAAACTACCGACTAATTATTCTGCTGAACGAAGGGGATTTTAGGGAACGAGACCCGTGCGTGCTCCCTGCACGAATTTGCTACTGCAAGCGCTTCACCGATTTGAATGAAATTATTCAGTTTCACAACGTTAATCAATTTATCTGAAACGAACGATTGAAAGACGTTACACAATTTTTTGTCGAGCAGCAGAATTCGAAAAATTCTACTATCAAACTTGTTTTTGTCAAGAAACCTTACATTCGATTGTGAATGTTATTACAATAATACTGAATTTTCTATTAAAAATTTTCTTGCAGATCCATATTAGGATCGAATCGTTGAAAATTTAGTCAAAGTAGTAAAATTGCTTTAATGTATTTTCTTGATCGAAACGTTGTGCCCAGTACATTAATACATCTTTTGTATTTGATTGTGAATATAGAAAATTGTATATTTAGTGGTGCATTTATTAAATAAATTCTATGTTTATATAACAGATGAATTGATCAAGCGCGAAAAAGTAAAACCGTTGGAGAATTGAGAACACTGCGGATGCACAATGCAGACAAATGGCATGGAAATCCGAGAACAAAGAAAATATTTAAAGTCGATGATTAGAATAAAAAGAAAAATCTTATAAAATCGATTACGACCACCGACATAAGAGCAGGAAAATCGTTAAATTTATTACCATTCGACAGAGAATTATTCAACTTTTTACCAACACGTAACGAAGGAGGAAAACAAATATTTTAAATTTAGATCGTAGTGATCGAAAAAATCGCATCATTATGGCGTAACTGCAATGATAATTGAAAATACGACATGGTAAAACATTGTCGCTGGAGAAGCAAGATTTATAATGAAATTACTCGATCAACGGTGAATAATTATTGACATCGTTCTAATAACTATTCAAATGGGTCAAACCTTGAAACGAGAGAACCGAACGCGAATATTTTCCAATTTAACCGGCGCGTAATTATCAAGATGTTGAATTAAAATGATCAGGGATCACGACCTTAATTAAATTTCATCTGTTTCAATTACCATGTCGAGAATTCATTCTAGCGGGGAATCTATGTAATATGGGTGCAAGAGTTATGTATCCACCATTTCCTCGTATACGAGTTTTGTAATTTTATACTCTGGAAGTATGATTTAACAAAAACGTTCTTGTCGAGCTAAAAACACGCGTAATGAATAATTCAATATCGAAAATTCGATACCGCGAAACGAGGAATCCTGTGAAATAAATTTTTCGGATATTACACGATGAGAAAATATTAAGATTTTCCCAATTGATTTTTAATAAAAAAAAGGTATGTTGCATTATGGTGGTATACTTGTATTAGCTATGGGGAACATGTCCTCGTGGAGGAGAGGTGCACATATTGATCGAACCGTCGCGTAGCAAAATTTAGATCTTTCCCGATGTGTTTTAGAAAGCACACACCTGTGTCCACAGAAGTTCTTCGACAACTTATAATTCAAAACTCGCATCACATAGTCGCAGACTCTACTACATAGTCTGCTATGCAAATATGCCGGAAGACGTCCTTCGACATTATCACGAAGATGGACGCGGTGTAAGTGTCTTACTAGACGTATAATCGTTTCTAACACACTAAGCGTGAGTAAGATATTAATATTCGAGCGTGCACCATATTCGATCCCATAAATATGTCTGAAGATGAGTTGAAATTCACCGCATAGCTGCGGGTCACGGTGCCAGTAGTATGCGGATGCAGTAGGACCTTGATAGTTGCACGAGACCAATGCTAAAAACGCATTCGAGTATTTAAATTCTAAACAACTAATTAGATATACAACTAGCTTAGCAGCACCAGACAGGAAGGTATTCCCTATGCAAAATTAATACAAAAAAAATTATTGAAACTTCATCTACGAAAAATTAAGCTAGAAATTTCCGTAAGGTCGTACGTGGTAGAATTTACAAGTCGAATCTATTGGTCATGAATTGTCGATTCGTATGCATAGATACGCAAAACCGACGAACTTTCCTGCTTTTAAGGGATTAAATTATTATTACACCGTCTATCGACATCGTGTTTGAAAAATATTCGAAACTTTTTAAACCTTGTCCCAGGAATTTTAGAATTTACAGTAGTCTGAACAGCTCGATCGAATTACGAACGTTGACTATTGACACTGTTAAGTAGAACTTATCAACGGTCGTTTAAATACGTCAAATAAATGAACCGAGTTAGTCCCGTGTGGTGAGCTTAAAGTTGCTTCTCGCAGCATCTGTGAATAGCTAAAAGCCAGGCCCCTTCGGGCACGAGGCTGGATGTACAACTCTCTGCCAACATTCTGGTACGTGTTCCGAGATGAGTTCAGACCTCCGTACCGTGCTCCTTTGGCCGACTGATGAGATAGTCGATGGTGTGTAGTCTCGGAAGTTTCTTTTTCCCTTTACCGAGTTGTCAATGTTGTTATGTAACAATACAGTATTGTCTCCATGTATTTAAAATTCCACTATTGTATTCAAAACATCGACACCACTGTATCACAACTGCCTTAATTATTTTTTTATGAAACTACTACTGATACAATCCCCACAATTTTCTGATACGATGTTTAACATGCCAACAAACACGATTACACCTAACTCCGTGTCATTGAAATTATCGAAAGGAAATGTATTCAGTTCACGAACTAGAAAATCTCAATTTTCCATAAAGATCTGCATTCCTCGTGTTACGATACACTGGTTTTAAAACCTGCTGTCGCTGCTTTTATACGAAATCGAAAAAGTGTCATTCTGAGCGCTCGCGTCAATAATCATTTGCCGACAGGTTTTTGCAGTACTGCGTATAAAAATCCCTTCGCGTTAAAATTCAGACCGAACTTTCCAGCCGACCCATAAAAATGTATTAATGCATCCACGTTGGCGACATAACAATGAACGCATGAATGAATACTACCCTGCAAAAATCAGAATTCACACTGGTCTACAACTCGCGAAAGGTTAAAATTGTAATACTGTCAAGCAACCACTCAACCCTCGAAGAGACGTTACGTAATCCGACAAAAGTGTCATATGGAAACGTGTAAGAAAAAAAAATTGAAAGTACTTTAAAAAATGATCAATAATAATTCGTATTAGAAAGACTGGAAAACCATTCTCATTCTTCAATATACATAAAAATCTGATGTCATAAAACAAATTTTAACTAGGAGAATGAATTTAAGTAATAAGTGTTTCGTTCCAGTATTATTTCTTACAATATTTGTTAGTGTGTCCAAATGCACACATAGTGTTCATTTAAGTTAAAATGAATAATCTCAATTTACCCATACTGAATAAATATTTTTCAAACCGAAATAAATATGTATTTTTCGGTTCTTTCCCTATAGAAATGTCAGAATCACCTATTCGAGGCCAATGACGCAACTGTCGCGTCATTTGTTATTTTTCCCCCAGTGGCCGAAGACGTAGCCTCTGCGTCATAGACTGAAACGGTAGTTATTTATTGTTCAGATCGAGGATTACAATGGAAAAAAATCATTTCAACGACGAATCCAATCAAATCTTTAAACCATTGCATATTTACCGCAACTGAAGGAAACTGCAATTCTTTTAAAATCATTTTCCACATTATTCCATGAACTAATGATTCGAACTTTCCAATAAAATATTCATCTGCAAACGGTTAATAACGGTTTCCTTCTATTGAATTTCACGACTGCACCGCGGATTGTACCAAATGTATGAATTTGGTATGCATTTATATCAAAATTGAATAGATAAAATTCAAACTTGTTGGAAAATTTTAAAACTTGAAGACAACTATATACGATTTCTCCTCAATCATAATTACTAAGTATGTATCTGTTTCAATAATTTGTTCGTCTAGGAATATTACAAAATTTACAATATAGAAATTTATATTCTTACAACAAGAGTTAGTGAAAACATTTTGAACACCAAAAGATTAATAAAATTTCCAATAACTACACGAAATTTAAGGGAAGAAGTACCATCTAATTTAGTCTCTATTTGTAGCAATTGATGTAGAAACCATTTGCTTTGAAAATTTAAAAACTTGAAGACAACAATATACGATTTCTCCTCAATCATAATTACTAAGTATGTGTTTCTTTCAACAATTGTTCGTCTAGGAATATTACAAGATTTACAATATAGAAATTTATAATCTTACAACGAGAATTAGTGCAAACATGTTGAACACCAACAGAATAAAAAAATTTTAAGTTTCAAATAATTTTCAATAACTACACGAGACTCAAGGGAAGAAGTACCATCCAATTTAGTCTCTATTTGTAGCAATTGATGCAGAGAACGTTTACTTTGCATAAAGATCCGCAATCTATCCATAACGACGAAAGAGCGATTCGGTAAGGATCCAGTGATCCTTCGAAGGAGTGGCGAACGATCGATAAACCGTTTTGAGGAAAATCTCGGAAAGTGCTCGCCGGTCGGTGGCGTCGCCCGTCGAAGAACAGTAAACTTGGCAACGTCACGAGAGAGTGTGCATACGGATCCGTTGGCTAGGAAAGCCGGGACACTTTGGTAGACTGGTTGAATCGCGATTGCATGTGCAGACATGCGTGTAGATTATACGTGTGTGTACGGCGAGGCGGCCGCAAGGCCAAACCACGAAATGCCTCGCGATTGGTCGCACCGGCATCGTACGATGGTCCCGTATCGTTATAAATAAGATCCATTGCCCCTACCCCCTGACAACCCAACCACCTCCATACCTGCCTCATGTTCGCAATGCTGCGTCAGCGAGAATGTTAACTGGATACATACCGAGGAACACGCACGTCGACGCACCGAGCCTCCGTGTGCCGGCTCGCCAACAGAGAACGACGATCATGATAATGATTGGCGCACACCGTGGCTGCGTCATCAACGACGCCGGACACGACACAGACGATGATAACACACTCCGTGAAAGTGTATCGGGTTAATGAAACTTTCTAGCCGGCACTTACTCCTCCGCGACGTCTTCGTGTTCCCATCTCATTCGATCTCTTGTTGTTCCGGTACTCGATCAAACAGGTGTCCTCGCCCTTTGCGGTACAAAATTGTTTCCCCTTTTTCGTTTGAAAACTTGTTGCACTTGTTGCGACTAGCACGTTGCGATTAGAAGCAGAGACATGCACTTCGAAATCTGTATAGGAACCGAAACAAACGGTTAGCTGTATTGGTCGTCATTTCAATATTATCTTCAACTCGGAATCTAACATAGTAAGTGACAGATTATGCTTAACGGAAATCGAAGGCGGATAGCTAATTTCGCTATCGGTTAATTTATGAATGGCTCCGAGATCCTTGAAATAAATTTGCACCGTTTTAATCTCCTTTAATTTCCTAAAAATTTTTAAAAGACTGTGCGTTTAGGATTTAAACAATATTTTTAAATATTCCCCTTCGTCCCTCGCCGCGCGACGTTCGGTAGCGATCCCCACTCCGCGCGCTTCCTACTCCACTACGAGTTCCCACTCCGATTCAGACCCTACTCCACAAGGACCACTAGTAAAGACATTAGTAAAGACTAAAAAGTAGAAAATAAAAAAATATGTAAACAACTTTTTAAAAACCACGCTTATATTAGAATGCACTAAAAAGGAGAAAATAATATTATTATGTATAGTCACTAATATCTAAAAATATTGTTTTGACCTTTTTAGTGCATTCTAATATAAGCGTGGTTTTTTAAAAGTTTTTTTACATATTTTTTTTTTAGAATTCATTCACTGGGAATTGTAAGACAATGTTAATTCAATGACGAAACATTTCTGTTTTATTATCTTTTTACGAGTACCTTTGCAAACATATTCGTGACATTTGTCTGATTAAAATGATATAAAACACGATGCAAATGGTGTCATATTTACTTGTATAATTCACGGTACTGTAGAACCTCGATTATCCGGTTTCTTTCGTTTTCATGACGTAACCGATTTGAATTCACTCGACTTTGGTATCTCTGCATTTCTAATTTTAATCCAAAAGAACCCACAAACATTCGTGCCTTTCCCACTCTTCGATTCAACTTGATAATTAGATCGTTATCCGATTTGACTATTGCAGGCGTTTCACTATACGGCAAAGAACCCCACGATAATCCGTAAATCCGAAGATATACGCGTTCGAGCATTCGTTCCCGTTTCTACTAGTTTCCGCGTGTTTCTTATTTTTCTTAGATTCTTATCGTTCGAAATAGAAAACGGGCAACGGGCGGCGATTTCAAGAAATATGGAACATCGAGAAAAAGTTTCTCGTTTGTCGCTGCAATGTGGACATACCATAACGTTCACTCGATATGAGAATTTCTATCTCGGTTTGTTTTAAACATGAGCATTGACCATTAAATTTAGTTGCTATACAGATTAAACTATATTTTAGTATCAGCCCCGCAATAACTAGCAAATCCCACGAAACGTTCAACAATTATAATTGGATCAGCGTCTTCGCCGCACATATTAAAACGAGCACATCGCATGCTTAACGTAAGATAGACGATGGATGGCTTCATTAGATTAATGAAATCTTATTAACATCGAGAGTTCACTCGCCTACTATCCTCGCCAGATTGTTCGAAACTCCAATGATAAGACTATATTGAATTGCAAACGTCCTTAAAGCAGGTAAAACCGACGTGAATGTCAGGTGCTGATAACATTTTATTTAATTAATCTTTTTAACATTACTTCCCGTAATTAAACAATTCATTCTTCTTGATTTTATGCATTCCCGACAAAAATGGATTCGTAAACCTTTAAATACATTAGAAGCAATGATTGGAAATAGATAGATGCAACGAGTTAATCAGCCGAACAAAGATTTTTTAATTACTCTAATCATTTTATGATTTACTATGTCGCCTCTCTGTGTATAAGTATGCGATTAAACGTACGGAGGATTCGCGTAATTATATAATTTATCATTCCATAGAGTGTCCGTGAATAATATTACCAGTAACGGCTTATCTGTTACATGCGACAAGTCATTTCGATAAGACAATGGTTAGGTTCATAATAGTGTTCTCAGACAAGCTTATCTAGTTAAGATTCATGGCCGGGATAATTCAACATTTGATTTACACCGTTACAACATTAACGAATTATCCGTAATTATATTCGTGCTGACGTTAAAGCAGGTATACCCTTGACAATCAGAAAAATTTAATTATCTATCGGGCACAAATACAAA
This sequence comes from Lasioglossum vierecki, assembly GCA_028455595.1. Lineage (NCBI taxonomy): Eukaryota > Metazoa > Arthropoda > Insecta > Hymenoptera > Halictidae > Lasioglossum > Lasioglossum vierecki. The sequence goes on along the minus strand of CM052339.1, from coordinate 8,804,515 downwards.
GCCAGTAGCGTAACTGTTATGAATTATGGCAAGCAATTATTGGAAGCAGACTAAACAGAAACAACGCGTTTGAGATACGTAATCTGCGGTGAGAGGTCATACTCGACGTGAGCTAGAAAATGAATCAAACTTTAAGAACTTCGTTCCATGTCATTGACATAAACACTGATTTCAGCGTCTTCCTGTTTACCTTCTACTGTGTAAGAACGTTTACTCGATCAATCTTTTCGCGAATAAATTCGTCAGACAAATTTTAAAGATAGTAGCTACCGTGAAACAAAAATAAATAACTCAGAAGCTGGCAGGCAGTCAGAAAGAGAGAGTGGGGAGGGCGCCTGCGATACTCTCGATTGCAAATCGGTTGGGATCACCGATAAGAACGCAAAAGTGCATTAGAGTAATGAAATCCGTTAACAACCCCACAATGACGCATCCGAGAAAAAGTTATAATTATCCCGGGAAGATAAACATGCTATCAGCTGTCCGAAAATTATTACGTCGCCGGACTGAACCTTTAATATCCAATTTTAGCGAACTCTTAATTGCATTCGGGAAGAGAACAGAAGTATCTCGCTGCGAATGAATTCTACGCGGTATAACTTACATCTGAGAGTAATTAAAGTATACTATGTACTTTCTTCTTCCTTCAAACGATAAAATTCTTAACAATTCAAAGTTAAATTGGAATATCGATCGGAGAAGTTAAATTGGAATATTTTATTAGCCCGCGACGAATTCGTGTCGCGATGAATATTTTAATCGGCAGACATACGCGAGTAAATAATATATGAAGCATTACCGTCTGTGTCTTGCTGTGCTAAGTCAGGCTGATAGGTTCCCATGATCAATTCAGCTGAAGAGTGCCCAAGAAAGAAATTTCACACGGCCAAATCAGTCGAATGAACTCTATAGTACCTTCGTGGAGTGAACCGATTACTGCACGACCATTTTACCATTTATTCTACTCGTTCACCCGTAGTAATGGTTCTGTCCTTCGTTTCTCCTATTGGAGCTACAGACGAGAGCTTCAAACACTCCACGAGTTGTTATGTAGCTCTGTGCGTAACAAAAGTTTCGCGGATTTTACGCTTTTGTAGAAATAAATTGACGGAAAATGGATAAACCGATTATCATAGATAAATTTATTTTGGTCCCGGTACCAATTTCGATGTGGAAATAATAATTTCAGGCGAAACACACGCGCGACGGTCTAATTTCTCCGTGTAATCCAATGGAGTGCTCGTTGAAAAGGAAAAGCCTTGCAAATAACCCGGTGTAATTAAAATCGATGGCTCCATTAATCAAATATTGTAACGGTTAGCGTTAGTCCGGTCGGCGACGATATAATATGTATATACAATACATCCAGCGCGCGCAGCCGATGTTTGTTATCTCCATCACGATAGACAAAACATCGACGATAACGCTGTCATCGTAGGTTGTCAATCTCCCATCAACCGCATACTTTGAAACACGTGCAGGCATCCATTTAATGTGATCGTTCATGACCGACAATACAAAGTTATTTTAAAACGATTATAGCTAAGTGACTATAATGAACTGCCTATGAATATACGAGATTAGCCGGAGTTATGTATTACCATCGGAAACAATTAAGATAACAAATCATTATAATATACTATCTTTCTTTCATCTCTTTCATTTTCTTTCTTCTCCACGTGTATGTTTTAATAAATAATAATTTTAATTTCCTTCTTTTACATTTATTTAACGTTGCTAAGGTTATTTCGCGACGGAGCCTACTTATGAGAATATGAATTTGCAATATTATTAATTTTGATATTGTAATCGTTGCACTCAACTATAGAGATATCATTTTTATATGAAAAACAGAAAATTCGGGTGGTATGCGGCAATAATATTAAAAATAATAGAAGGGCATAAATGTTCGCGTGCACGGACTCGTGATGATCTTTTTCATCGTGGAAATTTCGACCCGCCGATCCGGAATAACTCGTTACGCGTTTGCTTTTTCGAAAAATGAGAACGGGGGATCTAGATTGTACTGGTGACATTCAAACCGAGCTGTCGATGAGGGCCTTCATGGAATGATACAGTTTCGCTTTTAATTAAAACTCGAGCCTGTAATCGCGATGTAACATGTGCGCTTCTACATGCAGATTTGCGATCGGGTTATTCCTTCTTTCCCGAAGTTCTATCGAATCGCTCCTAGTCGTATTAACCTACGATATTTTCAATTTCTCCTACGATTAAATGAAACGCGTTCTTTATAATTGTAATATTTTAATAACCCCTTGCTGTATTTTAACGAGGCATACTCAAGTTTCTTTCAACAACGTCCAAGAAATATGAATGTTACGCGTTTCGTTTCGTTTAAAATAAATGTAGCCATACAAAGAATATCAATTTTCTATTCCCTTCTACGACATTGCTGCGGCTTATTAGACGTCCCGGGAGTGGAATACATTTTTTTAACGGGTATTGGGTCGACAACCATTTTACTACACCCTTAAAAAAAAGGAAAAGGTACGGCAAGAGGTTAAAGAGCTGAACCGTATTTGGGTGTGCACAAATTCTATGTATATCACTCTTTCGCATTTGTATCAATTAGGGGAAAATACGCGTTCTATTACTGAAATGTTCAACGACCATTTCTTATTTATCAGATGTAAAATGACCGACATTTGAGAGAATCGTCTCGTCGTTCTTGGCTCTGTTCGCCGATACTTCGACGAGGCGTGACCCTGCCAACGGGCGACCCTGCTTCTCTCGTGCCAAAACTTTCCTGGTCGTATGATTTCCCTTCCAAACAGTCACGTTACGTTCAAACGCTCGAGTTAATTATAAATCTGGAGTTCGAAGACGAATACTAGAGCTCGCATTCAAATACTTATTGCGTGTCCAGACGATTTATAGATTGTTAAAAGTCGTAAACAATTCGCGCTCAAAATACTGGAGCCAGAAAAATATGTAATTAGGAAAACTCTTTAAATAAAACATTTAAAAATTAATTACTCCCTAAACTTGTTCAATTTACATACAGCTTAGTACAAAGCTGCACGTGATTGCAGTAAGTCTCTTTTAACTAGATCGCAGTCAACACGAAATACGTTTAATAAGTTCCTCATTTCAGTTTTCCAATTTCCGTATTTTTAATAACCCCGTTTATCACCGTTTGAACATCCCGAAGTAACCAATCAAATTAATGAAGATGTCACCGATTCGTTTTTTATCGATTACATTTATCTACTAAACGCCGTATAAAGATAAACAAGTTCTTCTTTTTAAAACAACTATATGGAAATCGATGAAACGTGTTAGTGTTTATTCCCAACGTGTGCGTTTTTATTCGACTTTTTAACCAATTTTTCCCAAGCGAGAATAATTGATCTAATCGAGGTTAACAAGCTCGGGAAACACTAAGGTAATCACAATTTGTGAAATCTGTGAAATTGTCGGCTGTAGAAAAAGTCTGATCACGAGATTCATTACGGAAACCATTAACAGATTTTTAATGAACGTAACCAATCCTCGTTTTTAATCTTGAGCGAACGTTCGATGTTACAAGTTGATCACTTCGCCGTGAATACGGAAACCGGTTTATTCAAACATTTCGGAAAACAAGAATAACAATTAAATGTATTCCCAACGCAGATGCCGAATCGAAGCAACGACGCAATCGATACTCGTCAACGTTGATAGATCAAATGTAGCGCAATTTTCCCGAGAATTCTCGATGAAAGTTGATTGCGAATCGACAAAAAACAGAAACGAAAAAAGAAGTCGAGAAAACCGAGTGGCGCGGCAGTCGAGACATTTTCAGCGGACTAGTGGCTCAATATCCTTACAGGAGGATCCAACATTTTCTATAGCTGGAAACATTCGAGTTTCACATCAACGCCGAGGGTACGATCTGCCGGATGAAACACGTGAAGCTCATCCAGTACATTGACCTATCCCAATATTTCCCTTAATGAACGGTTTGCCGGAGAACCCTCTTAACATGATTAAATTCTGCGTACTTTGCTTTATCCCTGCTTGCTACGGACCAAAGGAATTCCGGCTTCGCCTGTTAACAACATTTTACTGCTCTTTGATATAGTTCACCGTCCTCTTTCCTTTAAACGGACTATCAACTTCACGGAAACGGAACTAATTTGTCGTGACGAAAGGAGATCCGCGATTTGATTGAATCCGGCGAGGCAAACTGATAAACGGCTACCGAAAATTCGAAAGATTACCGAATACTAGTTTATTCAAACAAGTTGCATCTTCTTCTTTCATCTAGGAACAACCAAAAGAAACAACGTTTAGAATTACGCAATAATATCGATACATTCGTTAGAAAGAGACATTCGTTATCGACGACAAATAAAATTTTGATTATTATTGATTCAATCATTTGTGCAAAGCGTCATCGAAACAATAATCTTCTTCTTTCATCTACAATTATCTGAAATAAACGGAAAATTATGTTAAATTAAAAAGCACAAGGTACAAGTATCCACAAACATCCCAATAAAACACTATTAATTCTGACATTTGTCAAGTTTCACGACGACTGATATTAAGATATAAAAAATTCATAGGTGAATAAAATGATGTATCAAGAGCCATCCCCAGTGAGAAGATCAATTTACGTGAAAACTAAAAGTTCGAGTGTGTCCAATGTCTTTGTCGTCCGCTATTTCGGAGAATACGAAGTTGTCCTGGACAATGCAAATATTTCCTGACGCGAGTTCGCGGAATCCTGGAATACAAAAAGTCGAAGGGACTGCGCAAGAACGCTATAAGGATACGCGAACGTGATCAGCGAAGACGACGTGTCTCGGAAAAGCAAGGAGGAGCCTAGCAAGAGAATCGAGTGCGACGATCGCGTGATACGATTTCGCAATCCGCGAGTCCCTCGGGAAACCGTGGAAAAAAGACGGATAACCGGACGTCCGCCTATCCTGGGCTGCACGCGTACCTACACACGCGCGGTTACGAAAGGCGAACTTAAACTTTGCGGAATGCGACGGAAGAAACCGGCTCTCCGCTGCAAGGAAACGACCAACACTACGAAGACGTTTTCGAGGCCTGAATGCAACCGTCTTCGTCACCAATTCAAGAGAATCCTTGATGTGCTATTTCGTTCGCGACGCTGCGCGCTGCCGATAGTCATAGAACCGCGACCGATTAGCGCAGTTCATTGCAGTTAACCTTTTACGATCCAATTTATGTCTGCTTTTCATCCACAGCGCGTCTAGTAATCTCTGTATCGGCACAACGACTTCAAAAAGCATTGCAACGTCGAATTTTGGATTTTTATTAAATCATTCTAAAACGTTAAACCTCGCAACACTAAACGTACTCGAGCATTGAAAGTAATTACTAACTGTTGCCTACTGAACACGCAATTTATTTAGATTTTTAATTCGTCATTGTTTCGTGAATTATTTAAAAAAAGAACCAACACCGTAACAGGTATAATTCGATGTGTACAACAATTGTGCAAAAATTAGCCTACGATCGTAAAATCCGAAATTCGAATTCAGTGTCCAATTAATTGGTTTAAATTGCTTTATTTGGTGTATTAGATCATAAAGTGGTTTGCTCGAACGGTGAGGCTATATGTGTGTAGTCATCACCGACAAGGTCTACAAATAGGAAATGATCCGAGTTTCAATTGTTATTTACGACAACCGAGTAACTGAATACCGGCTGCATTCGAGTGTTATGTAACCCGAAATCTATATACAAAATTGTTCAACAGTTTCATCTTTATACTATAATAGAACACGTTTTTTCACGTTGTGGTAGAGCACTAAATCGCCATTGTACGTCGCATGTAAACAATGAATGTTAAACATCAATCGAATTCGTTCATCGAAATTGTTACGTACGATCGCGTTGTCTGGTTAACTGACAACTGGCTGCATTCACGTATTATATAATTTGAAATTCATTCAAAATTGCTCGACACTTTCATCTTTATGCTTCGCGAAACAGTGCAAAACAGACTTGTGTTAACCGAATAATATTGAGGTGATTTAAAGAAAAATGTCTGCTCACAACGCGTGATTATTTCAAATAGTTACAACAAATAATTTATCCGTATAAATCTGTGTTCAGCTTACGATCAGATTTACACGTGCAAAACTGTATTGTATTAATCGATTTGTATACGTAATAATAATTAGATCCGATCAAATAATTATGTATCGAGGTAATATACAGAAAACTGTTTGTCAGAATGAAATATATTCAAATTAGACAATAGTTTCTCAAATAATGAATTCTCCACAAAAAAATGACGAATTAAATTTTCACTATCGAGTAATAAAAATCTAAATAAATTCAGCGTTATTGTGAAGTTCATACCCTAACATTTAGCAAATGCTTTCGGTGGTAGGTACGTTTAAAAATTCTAAAAAAAAACTCCGCGTAATCGAATAAGACGTGGAAAAAATCAGGGTGTGAAAAATATTTATGTTCAAGTACGAAATGTCACTTCTCTGGAAAATAGATTTGATAACGTTCTCTTTGAAATTGAACGTCACCAACAGGCTGCGTTCCGCGAAAAGCGCTTGACAATTGAATTGTTCGCACATTCCAAACCCCGGGTCAGTCCCATCGCTATACGTTGGCAAGGTAAGGCCAGGCGCACGCCCATCTGCTCGACCAATCAGCGGCCGCTACGTCATCTCGTACGATGTAACGGAGAGACTCACCCACGTGGTAAGCATCGCGCTATTTTAGTATCTCACCACGAGAAAATCTATCGATCGCATGCACCTCTTTCTCGAACGACTATTCTAGAATTTCACGACGGGCCAATTGCCCGTTAATTACTTATCAAAACGGTTCGAGATCGTCGAAACGTTATTTTTTTCGTCTCGCTACCGTCAGGACCTCGTTTCGTAAATCCCAATGATGCTAATAAACGGGTGCATCGCGATGGCGCGCGGCAACATATGGCATGGGACCGATTACAGTTCGCCGCGATTGCAGCTTGGTACCGTTTAATTGGTCGGCTAAACGGCGGATATGAAACATTCATAACTCCGCTTGCGTTTTATTTTCTCTATCGAATTTTCCCACCGAGCATTATCGAGAGCCCGCGAAGTTAGCATCGATACACTTATATATATCGAAACAATTATACGATGTCGAAACTCCTAAACTGGATTGTTTACGCGATTAATCAAGTCGCTCGCGAGATACATGCGTATCGCTGAATGAAAACAAGGACAAACAGATGTTGTGTCGCGTGTAGGTCAGTTAATCATCAGTCAGCGAGACAACACGGTAAATGAGCAGATTGTGTATTTACGGAAATGAACAGTTAAGTGATTCGATTGTAAACGACCGTTATGAAAACTCGCTTGCAAAACGCGTCCTTACTAAAACTGAAAATCTGCTAAAGATAGAACACGCTGGTTAGGAACGAGTCCCGAGCACTTCGTTGCATTCGAAAAACCGGATGTACAAAACCTTTTCGAATCGCGCGAAATTCACACGGTAAGCGAACAATAACCGACGGGTTCCCCACTGGGTTTGCTTCACTCGCGTCAAAACCGGTGACACAGGAAAGCGAAATGGGATTTTACTTACAGGAGTAGAATGCAGTGACGAATAGAGCGAGCCAGGACAGTTGTTTCTCCACGAGGTTCCTCATCTCTGAATATTTCGTCACAGAATCTTTTGGTGCGCGAAACGAGAAATGTTTATGCACTGGACTTTGTCGTGGAATATGAACAACGTTCGTCGATGGCGACCGATCTTGTGTGAACGCGTACAGTACGTAGAAAGCAACGAGAAAACGCGTCACACGCACGCTTCCTTGCACGCTCGGATAATCTTGAACTCTCGCGACAAGTCGACGTATATTCTCGCGTCACATGTAGTCCGTACTGCGCGACCGGCTGTGCACGATTGACTCATGGGAATGCGTTTTGGCGGCACGAAGCTTTAAAGGCGTGCGCCGAGTGCGCATGCGCCGATCGCATCACGCCACCGAACTCGTTTGGTGGGGAGACGCGAGAGACCGTTTCTTTGCTTCTTTCTCTTTCGTTGTGCATCTCGTGCTGTATTTTCTCTATTACGCTCTGCTTCGTCGAACCATGCTGGCGCCGCGTCGCTGTCATTACGGCTCTCTCGTTCAAGCAACGTGTAAGATCATTAATTGAGAGTCTTCGCCGAACAACGAAAGCTACGCCGGGACCTTGCGTTGCCGCCCCAACAGATTTTAATTAAGAAGGGGCTCACCCGTTGTCCGCGAACAATACTCCCTGATAATTAGCGGATTTCGCGGAATCCAGATACGTCTGATTGTCGAGCAACAGGAATCTAACCCCTTTACCTACATCCTCATCCCCCATAATGACACCACGACCTACTCGTATAGAATCTTTGCCCCTACTGACTCGTTACGGATATATTCAGATTGGGTTATTACGTTTCTAATATGTGTTTTGTTCATGTACAAGAAAACTGTCAAGAAGAGATACAAATCTTACTATAATTCGTGGCTTCTAATTAAAGCAAATGAAACTATTTCATTTACTATAATATAATATAATATAATAAGTAAAACTATTTCGCTTAGAATATATATCTCGTTCATGCACGAGAAAATTGAAGTTTTACTATAATTCGTGGCTCCCAGTTAAAGAATATAAAACTATTTCGTTTCTAATACGTATGTCCTTCGGCAACGAAAAAACCGTTACAGTTTATTAAACTTATTTTGTTTCCAATATGTACGGTCGTACATGAACAAGAAAACCGTCAAGCATGTGTTAGATAATGAAAAGATATTTTTTACTTTATTCAAATTTAATCTTTTAAATATATCGGTGTCAAAAATTTATGACTTGGAATACTTTTTATAGAGAATGACCTAACCTAAATATATATTTTTTAAGAAAGAACTCACCCGTTGTCCGCGAACAAAATTCCCTGATAATTAGCGGATTTCGCGGAATCCAGATACGTCTGATTGTCGAGCAACAGGAATCTAACCCCTTTACCTACATCCCCATCCCCCATAATGACACCACGACCTACTCGTATAGAATCTTTGCCCTTACTGACTCGTTACGGATATATTCAGACTGGGTTATTACGTTTCTAATATGTGTTTTGTTCATGCACAAGAAAACTGTCACGAAGAGATACAAATCTTACTATAATTCGTGGCTTCAAATTAAAGCAAATGAAACTATTTCGTTTCTATTATGTGTATCGTTCATGCACAAGAAAGAGATTCAAATTTTACTATAATTCGTTTAGAATATATATCTCGTTCATGCACGAGAAAATTGAAATTTTACTATAATTCGTGGCTCCCAGTTAAAGAATATAACACTATTTCGTTTCTAATACGTATGTCCTTCGTGCACGAGAAAACTGTTACAGTTTATTAAACTTATTTTGTTTCCAATATGTACGGTCGTACATGAACAAGAAAACCGTCAAGCATGTGTTAGATAATGAAAAGATATTTTTTACTTTATTCAAATTTAATCTTTTAAATATCTCGGTGTCAAAAGTTTATGACTTGGAATACTTTTTATAGAGAATGACCTAACCTAAATAGATTTTAATTAAGAAAGAACTCACCCGTTGTCCGCGAACAAAATTCCCTGGTAATTAGCAGATTTACACGGAATCCAGATAAGTCTGATTGTTGAGCAACAATAATCCATCCCCCGTACCTCGATCTTCATCCGCGTACTGATATCACGGAGCTACCTAGCAATTAGCAAAAATGATCATGGAGTAAAGAATTGCCACTTACTAACTCTAAATAGAATCGATTTACTATCGTTATCGATACGGATATATTCAGATTGGATTATTACGCTTCTAATACGCGCATCGTTCGTGAACAACAAACAAAAAACGTTACAAATGAAAAGATATAATACAATTCGTGCTAAAAGTTAAAGCAAATAAAATTATTTCGTTTCGAATATGTATCTCGTTCATGTACGAGAAAACCGTCACGCATGTGTTAGATAATGAAAAGATATTTTTTAATTCATTCAAATTTAATCCTTTAAATATCTCGGTGTCAAAAATTTATGACATGGAATACTTTTTATAGCGAATGACCTAACCTAAACAGATTTTAATTAAGAAAGAGCTCACCCGTTGTCCGCAAACAAAATTCCCTGGTAATTAGCAGATTTACACGGAATCCAGATAAGTCTGATTGTTGAGCAACAATAATCCATCGATCAATCCATCCCCCTTATCTCGATCTTCATCGACTTTTGATATCACGGGGCTACCTTCATGTAACATTAGCAAAACTGATCATCGAGTAAAGAGTTGCCACTTACTAACTCTAAATAGAATCGATTTACTATCATTATCGATATGGATATATTCAGATTGGATTATTACGCTTCTAATACGCGCATCGTTCGTGTACAACAAACAAAAAACGTTACAAATGAAAAGATATAATACAATTCCTGACTACAAGTAAAAACAAATAAAATTATTTCGTCACGAATATGTATCTCGTTCATGCACGAGAAAACCGTCACGCATGTGTTAGATAATGAAAAGATATTTTTTAATTCATTCATATTTAATCCTTTAAATATCTCGGTGTCAAAAATTTATGACATGGACTACACGAGCACACATATATACAGATTAATACTTTTTATACAGAATGACCTAACCTAAATAGATTTTAATTAAGAAAGAACTCACCCGTTGTTCGCGAACAAAATTCCCTAGTAATTAGCAGATTTACACGGAATCCAGATAAGTCTGATTGTTGAGCAACAATAAGCCATCCCCCTTACCTCGATCTTCATCGGCGTCTAATATCACGGGGCTACCTTCATGTAACATTAACAAAACTGATCATCGAGTAAAGAATTGCCACTTACTAACTCTAAATAGAATCGATTTACTATCGTTATCGATACGGATATATTCAGATTGGATTATTACGCTTCTAATACGCGCATCGTTCGTGTACAACAAACAAAAAACGTTACAAATGAAAAGATATAATACAATTCGTGGCTACAAGTTAAAGCAAATAAAATTATTTCGTTCCTAATATGTATCTCGTTTATGCAAGAGAAGATTGAAATTTTACTATAATTCATGGCTTCAAATTAAAGAAAATAAAACTATTTCGTTTCTAATACGTATGTCGTTCGTGCACAAGATAACCGTTACACATAAAAATATACAAGTTTTACTATAATACCTGACTGCAAGTAAAAACAAATAAAATTATTCCATTTCTAATATGTACGGTCGTACACACATGCACAAGAAATCCGTCATGCATGTGTTAGATAATGAAAAGATATTTTTTAAGTCATTCATATTTAATCCTTTAAATATCTCGGTGCCAAAAATTTATTACTTGGACCACACGAGTACATATGTATACAGATTAATACTTTTTATAGAGAATGACTTAACCTAAACAGACTTTAATTAAGAAAGAGCTCACCCGTTGTCCGCGAACCAGATTCCCTGGTAATTAGCAGATTTACACGGAATCCAGATACGTATGATTGTTGAGCAACAATAAGCCATCCCCCTTACCTCGATCTTCATCGGCGTCTAATATCACGGGGCTACCTTCATGTAACATTAACAAAACTGATCATCGAGTAAAGAGTTGCCACTTACTAACTCTAAATAGAATCGATTTACTATCATTATCGATACGGATATATTCAGATTGGATTATTACGCTTCTAATACGCGCATCGTTCATGTACAAGAAACAAAAAACGTTAAAAATGAAAAGATATAATACAATTCTTGACTACAAGTAAAAACAAATAAAATTTAATAATTTAAAATTATAAGCACATAAAATGGCGGTCAAAATAATATAGCCCCCCTCCCCTCAAGAAAAAGGAAACGAAACCTTAGAAAATTAGATAAACTGTAGAATACTTGCTTCCTTTCGGACTTCGATGATTTTTGGATATGTTATATGTAAAACTAAACATTTAAACAACTTTTCCCTATACACATAAGGTATACCACACTTAGGTTCCGACATATTTTCAAAAAATGCCGTTATACGAATAAAGAAAACGCAAAATAATTCGTGACTCCAAGTTAAAGAATATAAGACTATTAATCAAAAGATATTTTTTCATTTATTCAAATTTAATCTTCTAAATATTTCGGTGCCGAAAATTTATGACTTGGACATTTTATTTCAATTTTAGTCTTTTATTTTGGATATTTAAACATTTAAACAACTTTTCTCTATACATATAACGCATACCTCACTTAGGTTCCGACATATTTGCAAAAACTGCTGTTACTAAACACTGAATTGAATTCTGCCTATTGTTGTGCGTTTGTATCCGTGCACGTGTTAGTAATGGTGCTCCCACGGTCGAATTTTTTCTGTTTACAAATAATAGTACTGCGTTGTATTTTGTTTATTGGCAATGGTCGCAGAGTCATTTCGGTTGCACGTCGTTAAAAAAAAGGTCATTTTGGGTCGTCCCCCACCCAAGATTAAATCCTGGGTGCGCCACTGAGAGCCACCTATAGAGGGGTCAAAATAAACGACTTTTTGTTTAGTTCCTCGCGATCTCGTATGTGGCACATCTATCGTCATTGTGTTTCGAATAGTGTAGCAAGACGCTATTGCATCGTCAACAAGGTGTATAGTTACTGTTTGAAAGAGCGAGCTGTATCGCACAGTTCTTAGAAAAAATAATAAAGATCTTAAAATAATAGAAAAAATAATAAATCTTAAGAAAATAATAAAAATCTTTCTAATTAAATAAATACGTACTCTCGGATACCGTGTATACTGTTTGAAAGAGCGAGCTGCATCGCACAGTTCTTAGAAAAAATAATAAAGATCTTAAATAGAAAAAATAATAAATCTTAAGAAAATAATAAAAATCTTTCTGATTAAATAAATACGTACTCTCGGTTACCGTGTATACTGTATATGTATTATTATACGGATCGGTGACGGGTGAAATATATTTAATAGTAGTAAAAGTGTTGTGTCCAATTGTCCATCTGCCGACGACATCAAGTTTCATGGACAATATTTATTCAGTGACTTTAAACCACACATAATCACTTCATCGACAAAGTTTTCAAATTTTCGTATTGGGGAAGAATGCTATCCATTATACGCAGTAGAAGTCGACCAACCGTCGTGAATGTCAACATTGCCAGCGAAGCTTCGATGAAAACATTGCCGATGTTTTCATGGTCGGTCGATCTCAAGGTGTTCAGGAGCAAATGCTGTCAGTGGAAATCAGTGTATCGATGGAATTGTGTCGGTGAGTACAGAATATCCCATGATAATAATCAGGAGTGTCTAATAAGTTGTTAATTTATATATTACCGTGTAATGCTATTAAGTGTTTGATTATACACAGGTGTTGAATATTCAATCAAGTTTCACATTTTGAAAATTTGTGAATAAATGACATGTATAGTACGTGTAGCTGCACGTTATTGTTTATTGTAATAATTAATCAGTTTATTATCATATATTTAGTAACATTATTAATATCATTATCTCGTATAATTCGACATTTTCATGGAAATTTCAAGCTACGAAGCTACGAAAGAAATTAAATATGTAATATTCCAAACGGTTTTGGTGAAACGATTACTTTTCGTTCGTCTTTTTTTGGTAAATAATGGTTGAGATGAAAAATCGGTGAAGATTTATTCAACGCAAAACGTATTTGAAACGTTTTACAACAGCTTCAACATTTTTTAAGAATTATCTCGGCGGTTCAAACAACGTAGTTACTGATTTATTCAATTTTAAAATTCTTTCTAACATGCCTATCTCAATGAGGGAACAGAATAACAAAGAACTAATTGTTACACTGTGTATACTGCATAATTAGACCACTCATGACTAATATTTTTTAAATATTGCTCGCGTGAATTCGAACAGACATGAAGTTCACACTGATTAAAAATATTTAATCTATATATTTAAACCGCGTATGTATGTAAATTGTATTCACAAATTTTCATAATACGTCAGATAGTTCAAAGTTTTGCCCCGGAGCAAACTGAATTATGCATTTCAATAATAATTAACATATGCTCTATACATATTATACATTATACACGTAATGCATATACGTACAATTTTGTGACAATATCAGAATTTTTATTCAGAATAAACCGTATTGGATTTTTTATTTCACAACGTAATAACATCCCTAGTAGCACAAAATATTATATACATATTCATATAATATTAAAAAGAGATTCAATCTTTTCTTGATATTTAAATATACATACAATATTTATTTTATATTAAGTAACAAATACTTCTTTTTGAATATGCAGGAAATGTCTATTTCATATTACGAGAAACATATTTTTTTCTAAATACAAAATGAATCTTTATTTTATATTAGGAATAGAATATTTTTTCCTAATGTACAGATAATATTTATTTCGTATTATGAAAAAAATATTTTTTTCTTATTATAAAATAAATATCCGAAATTATATAAAATTATGTAATATAATATAAAAATTTCTTAATTGTGATAAGGTCCTTTGGAAGATAAAATGGAATCAAGCAGTACACAGAAAGTAATAGATATTCATAGTTTCTAATTTTTGTTATAACTTCTTCCTACATTTGAAAATTTTATTGAATGTTATTTAAATATTGAATTTATATTTTTCAAATATTGGATTCACATTTACTTTATATTTTTAAAATATCTAGTTCGTATTCTTTGAATATTTAGCTTATATTTTTTAAACATTCAATTTATATTTCTTGTACATGTATACAATATTCAGATCCAATATTTTTCTCATATGAAGAAATGTGGCTTAAAAAATATTTTTCCAATATTTGAAAAAAATATCCAATATTTTGTGCTACTTTTGCTGCATTTTACATAAAATTCACGGTAGACTCATTTGAGATGGCTATCAAATAAAAATATATATAATTTGAACATATAGTTATAACGTCACAGACGCGACTCGCGTTAGCTATTTATATTTGATGATTCTCGCGGATCTAGTTCCAACAACAAAGAAAACCAGTTGTTATTGTATAAGAGACGAAACCCCGTATGTTGATTGGTCTGTGGTACCATTACTTTGGTTAGAAAGGTGGAATGGAATTGAAGAGATAACTGCATTTGTAGAACAAGGTTCAGGTGACACCTCCGCCAATATAATTACGGTAACGAAATTGAAAGAACACGCACATATTTCGTTCACCGTTGCCACAATGTTGTGGTCTTCTCTACGACCTTTGTAGCAAAGTAAAATTATTAAGAATTAAGAATTCTTCTTACGTACAATATTTCAAAAAATTGAACTTTATTCTTCAATCGTACTCCACCCATATTTTCTTCATCATAATTATCATGATAATCCTTTACCTTAAATTAAACAAATGTTTTGCGAAATTTGAAGATATGCATGATGTACCCGGTATAAACTTACAAAGTGATAATTTTTATGCAAAATAAAATTGTTATACTTCAAGTGCAGTCTACAGGTGTCAAGTAAAAATTGGTTTTGCTTATTAATAATCTCGTATAGTTAGAAAAGTATATCGACATTGATATTTTTATCGTTTTCGATTACAAATACTCGGTTTTGTCATAAATTCATAAAAACCTTAGTTCAGTGTTTCATGAAGATTTTATTTATTGCTGAGCATCGAACATACTTCCAGTTTTACATCACGCGCACGCTTCTGTATAAATATGTATAGCAACGCTTATAGACAGACAATGAACTCGGACAAAGAACTATAAATTTACAGCGGCCTGTGTTTTTCTAATTTGTTTAATTTGCATTATGCAAATGTCTAATTTGATTATGTCAAGCTGGTAACCGAGGCGGAGCTCCGTTACGAGTTCCGTCTACAGGGAACGGAATAATTTCAGGAAATATTTCGAGCAAATCGTAACTTATATCTAACAGATTAAATTCTACTTTCGGACCGTGAAACGTGACTCCTTTGGTTAGCGTTATACGATTCGCAAAAATAATATTTTGCTAACATGCTTCGTAAACACCATGGGAGTTACATTTCTCTAAGCGTAGTACGTTGTACGTATGTTTAACATTCAAATTAATTTATTAAATTACATACACAGATGGATAAGAAGATGCAACGCAGCTACGTGCTCCGGCGTTCGAAACTCAAGGTTATGTCCGCGCGTGTTTCCTACATCTGTAAAAATTTGAACGAACTAAATAATAATGAAGAGCACTCGGAAAAACGACTAGGTTTTCGTATCAGGGGGTTGTCGCGACAAAATGTGTTGTATCAACGTAACAACGAAAATCATAAAATTTTACGGTCCTACGCGACTTCTGCAGCATTCGCGAAAAATGGCGTGTATCATGCATACGAAGCTCAAAACTCGGGACGAATTCATTTATTAAAGATTTCGGGAAATCATGATGGACAAGTTCATTTATTTGTGTAACGCTAACTCGCATTTAACAATTTTTTAAGTTTGAAAGACGCTTCCTCAATTATTCGGAAAGAAATCAAAGATATACACGGACTACTTTGTTTTTCGCAAATAATATGATTAACTTTGTACAGAATAATATTTTCTTTATTATTTTTTATTTATTTATTTTTATTTATTTATTTTTAATTTTATTTATTTATTTATTATTTCTTATTATTTCTATTTCTATTTTCTTTATTATTTATTACTTTAATATTATAATAATATTTTGCAGATCGAGATTAACGTAATGTATTAGTTCTTCGGGAATTATTCAGAAAGACGTCACAGCTGTACACTGTACGTTGTTTTTATGTAAGTAATACGATTTATTTTGTACAGAATAAGGTTTTCAATAGTACCCCGTAAATAGCTTACTATTTGTTGCAGATCGCGATTGACGTAATTAATCGGAAACACGTCACAGATATTCACAGGGTCCGTTGTTTTTATGTAAATAATACGTAGACACAGAGAGAGAGAGAGCTGATGTTATGCAGTTACGACAAAAATGAGTAAGTGTACTTCAAAATAGAAGAAACAGAATAAGTTATACATATTTTAATATTATTTTCAATCTACAGATAAAACATATTAAGAGAGAACGTAATTTTCTATTTCACTCCAGTTGTTGCAATTCAGGTAGACAATTTTTATTTTACGTAAAGATCTGATGTCTAATTATATGATTAATTTTGTATAGAATAATATCTGTAATAGTACCTTGTAAGTTGCAGATCTTGATTGACATAATTAGTAAATTAGTTTTTCGAGAATTATTCGGAGAGACATCACATATGTACACGGGCTACGTTGTTTTTGTGTAAGTAATACTATGAATTTTGTACAGAATAATATTTTCAATAGTATCCTCTAAATAGCTGAATATTTATTGCAGATCGAGATTAACGTAATGCATTAGTTCTTCGGGTATTATTCGGGAAGACGTCACAGCTGTACACTGCACGTTGGTTTTATGTAAGTAATATGATTTATTTTGTGCAGAATAATGTTTTCAATAGTACACCGTAAATAGCGTGATATTTGTTGCAGATAGTGGTTGACGTAATGCATTAGTTTTTCGGGAGTTATTCGGAAAGATGTCACAGATATACACGGACTACTTTTGTTTTTCGCAAATAATATGATTCATTTTGTACAGAACAATATTTTCAATAGTATTCCGTAAATAGTATGATACCTGTTGCAAATTGTGATTGACGTAATACATTAAAAATTATTCGGAAACACGTCACAGATATACACACGTTCCGTTGTTTTTATGTAAGTAATACGTAGACAGCAGATTTATAATGGTTAAGCAGATAAGAATGGTTAAGTGTAATTTACGATAGTAAAAACAGAAGTTATAAATATTTTAATATTATTTTCAATTTATGAAACATATTAAGAGAGAACGTAATTTCCTATTTCACTCCAGTTGCAATTCAGGTAGACAATTTTTATTTTACGTAAAAATTTACTGTCTAATTATATGATTAATTTTGTACAGAATGATATCTTCCTTGTAAGTAGCGTGTATTGTTGCAGATCTTGATAGACGTATTAGTAAGTTAGTTTTACGGAAATTATTCGGAAAGACGTGACGTGACGTGACGTACATCTGTGACGTACATCTTTATTTAAATTATACTATTAATTTTGTACAGAATAATATTTTCAATAGTACCCCGTAGTTAGCGTGTATTGTTGCAGATCTTGATTGACATAATTAGTAAATTAGTTCTTCGAAAATTATTCGAAGAGATGTCACATATGTACACGGGCTACGTTGTTTTTGTGTAAGTAATACTATTAATTTTGTAAAGAATAATGTTTTCAATAGTTCCTAAGTAACGTATTATTTGTTTCAGATCCTGTTTGACGTAACGCATTAATTCTTTCGTATGAAGATGAAATTATGCAATAACGTTATGTTGATTAATTCAGCCGTGGAGACCGATCTATGGCTATGTTTACAATAACAGTCAACAATTGTGATGCGTAGTAGTATATCATTTATCATAGGTATGTATACGATCCTTCTTGTGTATAATAGGTATTTAATATGAAATTCTATTACAATTCTATTACAAGGCAACGTAGGATTCCATGAATTTTCCATCAAGTGGGAAACGACGTGATATATCTCAACTATGACGTCTTGTATTAGTTAATCTCTCATCAAACTTTAAATCTCGTGGTAGGAAATCTTGCCACGCAATGTGAATGAACCAGCGAACGCCTACTTAAGGCATCCCCTCCACCTAGCATCAGCTGAGTGACTGGTTATCATTTACGTAAATGATCGTACGATTCTGACGTGGCTCGTTTGCGGCTCGCGCCCAGACCTCACCTGATACATTCAGCGAAAAGAACTTTATTTGAGATATAACGTCATTGGTATTTGCATTGAAAAGAGGTGGCCACGAGCTCCGGTGATATAGCATGTTTCTTATCATTAAAGGTATAGCACGTTCGTGATTTGTAATTAAGATTGATTATAATTTTATCCGGTTAATAGTTCGGCTAAGTAAATAGCTTCTCCATCGATTTACTGCGCTATTCTTTCTTGTCCCACAACATTTGCAATGCTGATGCACCATCGCACAAAAGGAACAAAATAAATTTTTACGTTAGCTCCTGCATCTTGCAGTGGCTGCAAACAATTTTTATTTTGTATAAAAGCCGTAGTTTGTTTCGTCAGATTATTTGACATTTATCCTTCTGTGTTTGACAGGGGACCCCACTGAAGTGCCAATCACCAAATCGGATGAGCCTTTGCAACACAGCGTAGCTTTCACAAAAGTAGCGTAGAAAACTATTTTGACGGCGTGTCACAAATGGAATGAAAATGGTGCCCCAAGGCTGCGAAGACCCGGCCTTTCTTCGTTCCGAAGTATCCACGCCACGTTAAACAATAAATCGATATTTATTGGAAGTACGTAAGTTCTCCTTCGGAAATTCGGAGTTTGTAAAGTTCAAAAGACAGAACAATGGTCAATAGACAGCAGATTTTATGCGTTTATAACGAAATTGAGTAGGCACGATTTAAAACAGTGAAAACATTCGAAGAATTTAAATATACTTAATTAATTGGTTATCGATCGTAATTTATCTTCAGGATAATACAAAGTTTTATTCGCGGCGCAAAGGTTCGATCATTTACAACAACAAATAGCCATTTTCAGGTTCGAGAACCACGTTAGCTATTACAAATGTTTTTAATCAGTTTTTAAAAGAAAGGTGTTTCATCCTAGACCCGCTAGAGGACTTATGAGTAAAGCTATCTAGCGGACTATCTAGCGTATTTAAATATACTGTTATATTATTTTCAACATGTTAAACGTATTAGAGAAAAAATATACTTCACTCTAGGTTGTTGCAATTCGGGAAAATATTTTTATTTTGCATAAGGATCCGCTGTCTATTGATTAATTTATTTTTGAATATTCATATTTTAGAAAATATTAATAACAACGACGCTTAGCAAGGCAGACTTTCAATTCGCGACAGAAATGAACGTAAAGCGCAACAAGGAGTCGAACGACGTTTGAGAATGACATGCGGATTCGCGTAATGGCAAACGAACAGCAAAACCCGTTAAAGCAAGTGGCTATCTAGACCAAGTGTTTTCAGACTTTTTACTCTCATTTTCTCCGACTACCCTTTTCTGCGTTATTATCGACGCACGCCCTTCGACCGTCGCGTCGCCTTCTCGTTGGCGACGTCGCGTCGCGGCGCCCGGCGTCTCTTCTGCTTTTTGTCCCCGCCATTCCACCCCATATATTCCCTCGGAATGATGAGCGGAAACTTCTGAATTCAAGGACATTGTGTGACATTCAAACCTATTTTTAAATGCCATAAGGTCTCCGAGTGCAAACTAAACGCACTGTGAACATACACCCCCGATCAAAAGTGACGTGGACTCATTATTCCATCGTGAGTAAAATATCTCAAGTAAAAATTAATGATAATTTGCGAAAGTAGATTTGTCAAACTTTAAAATGAGAACAAAAGAACAATTGTCATAGTTTGAATATCGATGATCTTTCATAGATTGGAAATTTAGTGTTGAAATATTGCGTCGTTACTTATAAAATGTTCGATTATTAACAGTAACATTGGCACACATTTCTTGATTGTATTATGGTAGAAATTGAATTGTGTGGTCACTTTCATGCTTCATTTACAAGATTGTCATTTCTATTTCTTAGTTCTTTTTACTATTAGACCTACTTTCTCATTCAAAAATTGATTAATCTGAAAATGGCTACTATGAATATGCATACCTACAGTATTCGTACATTACAAAAATGAATTAGTAATTACTAGACTGCGGATCTTTATGCAAAATAATAATTGCTTGCTCCAATTGCTACATAAACAGTTTATTCCTACTTTAATAATTTTTCCTACTTTAACAAACTGAAAAAATAGATCAGCGCTCTTAAATTATTGTAACCTTTTTACTGTTTTAAATTACACCCGCACATTTTTGCCATAAATGTATAAAATCCGGGAACTATTGATCAGTCACCACATTTTCACCAAATATCACATAATGCTATCGTCAATATGTTGTTTTTCGCATTGATTGACGTTGAAATCAAATTTATTGAAGAGGAAGTTTATATGCATAATTAAAATTGAAAATAGGCGTAAGCTTTGTATTTCAAAGAGACGTACAATGAACCTGTCAACTGTAATAGTATTTTTTTATCAAAACGCAATGTGTGCAAAATTTGTATTCTGAAATCGAACATTTCATATGCAACAACGTAATAGTTTTGGCGATCAACTGCTTATCGAGACGTTATCATTTGTGGCGTCGCAACATTATACACGTCCCTGCGAGGCTCGTCAGCTGTTGTTGACGACCATGTGCTGTTTGTATATTATGCTCATGTTGCCTAACAATATTAAGCGCGCACATCGCGAGGTGAACTTTTGGGACAACCTAACACGCGGTCTTAATTAATTTACACCCTAAGAATTCATTGGGGGATGTTCACGAGTATCAACGAGCACTCAGAGAGGGCGGTTTGCTCCTTCGAAATACCGATACAGAAGGGTTGCTCCAGCGTTCGGAGAACGTCGAAATTTTTGCAATATCACTCAGCATTGTTAGATAATCAATAAACACTGTCCAACATTTTACAGACTGCTGTAGACAGAGAGGGTATCTGTGAGCCGATCGTGTAACCTGAAAAATTTATACGAAGGAATACCTCGAATATTTTGTAAGTAAGCTTACGTTTTTAATTAAATATTTTGCGCGTGTTCATGCCTTCCGAAGTTCTTCTGATTTATCAATATACAAGGTGAGTTAATAAGAACTAAAAAAATCTGACTGCGTTCATTCGATGCGGCTCTCGATATATAACTCGTTTAAAACATTTTGTTAATACGCCCCGTGGCAGAATGTTTCCTATCGGAGCCATTGATACCTATTTTCGAGAATACATTCACAATTTAGAAGTATAAATTATTATTTTATGAAGTTAAAACTGATGGGAAATGAAAAAGGGGCTTATTAACGAATGAAAAACAACAAAATAACACAAGCTTACATTTATTATGGTAAAGAAACGAACAAATAAACAAATTGTTACTGGGAAAAAAGTTTCCGATTGATACAACTGCTGGAAAAAAGTTTCCGATTCGATTTATTCTGTCCAACGTCAAATTCGTTAAACAATTGCAGTTGGATGATTCCTATAGAGTATTTTGGGCTGAATCCGAATCTGCCCTCAATTTTTCCCCTAGACGCACAGTTTTTAAGAAACTTAATTTGAATGAGAAAATATATTTTTCAATTATAAACAAATATTATGTTATTATACAAGATATTGCAGTGTTCTTTGCAGAAATAGATTCTGTAGACTTTCCCGAATACAGTGATATTTTAAATTTTAAAGTTGTTTTAAATGTCAGTTCTTATTGACTCACTTTGTCTATTAGGTACCAAAGAAAGTTCATTTAGTTTGTCCTGGCCACTCTGTATATTGTAATTTGGGAGAAGAACTTAGTATAATAACAACATCTAAGTTTTATCGAAACAATGCGGCGCGATGTAGTGTGTAACATCACTGTTTTTACCAATAGCTTACCTAAAAGGAAAGTGCAATGTATACGAAATATTCATGGACTGATAAAGAACAAAGGTTCTTCTTTGTGAGCTGTATAGTCGCGTTAAAATCTTCGTTTCATAGGATCCTTCAATACGTACTTACTTTACCTAAATGGAATATAAACAGCGAGTAATGGAGTCGGCACAAATCTACGGGTAATTGAATCTGATTTTCTATAGGATTTTATGTACTTCCAATTAGAAGTTGATCCGACGGAAATTGTAATTTTCTGGGAATACACATAACGGCCAGTACAATACAGAAATATTCATGATTTTAATTAGAAAAGGGATCGCTTAGCCGCTCGAAAGGTAAACTGCTTGAGTACATATCCGTATAATTCCGGTAAGAAATTTGAAATTCAATCGTACTTTCGTTTACATGTTGGTTCAGTATAATCTGTTCTCTTAAATAGACATTCTGCCGTATGATTATTACTAAAATTATATTTGGTTAGAAATACATATATCCGCAGGTTTTTAAAATATCCTGAATAATCGTATGCATTGCAAAATACTTTTAAGTGACGAAGCAGTGGTGAATAATGGGTGAATACACGAAAGAAACAAAAATCAGCGTTTTTGTTATTATCAGAACATAATTTTACGCAAATTTCACATGTTTATTTTCAGTAATAACCATGAATATTGCTTTCCGGGGTATTTTTAATTTATTTAAATATTTATTTTTAACTTTTTATTGCGCGATTATATAGTATATATTGAATATCATAAAATTATCTTCAACGTAAAATTAGGGGGTACAATCATTCGCAAGAGTCTCTTATAATTTTTTTATAATATGAAGACAATTTGATTAAAAAATAAATATGACATGAAATTCACTGATTAAACGAAAGCTTTTTAAATTAACCTATTTTTTAAATGCAAAATATACTCATGAATGGGTTTCATTGCCAATATATTAATGGATTTCAAATTTCTTGTACTTTTGTCTCCCATTGTACCTCCAGAACATCCTTAATTTTCGAGTTCGAATAGCTCCGACTTCAATATTGCAGGAAAAGTCAAATTTTCTATTGCACAAGAGAATATATGTCGTCCAAAAATTTATTAGAGGATAAAGTAGAAAACAAGAAGCATTACTATTGCACTAGTATCCCCAAAACATTAATCTCCCATTCGTTTACCCACACATTTTACATTTTTTCGACAATACTATATCAGTAGGTAGTTCTGTAATTAACTATTGTCCACGGATAGAGGACGCTCTTATCAGTCCTCACTTTTTAGTCGGTAATGTAGTCACAAATTGATAACGGTAACGGTCCTCAAAATGTTAGAATTATTTTTATAACGCGTCCTTATTCGAACAATTAACATATTCTGTGCAATTTTATGATATTCCAAGCTAAGACGTAGCGTTGTACATTTTTCTTCAGCGTAAAACACGATAAAGCAGATTTCTTCATGCATCCACGATATTTCATGTTTAATTTCTTCGTGAAAAGCAGTTGTTTTGTTGATGTTGCTAATCTCTAAGTTGAAAAACGGATGTTTTCATCAGCAAAACAGCGTTTACTCCTTTGGGTTACATTTCCTTATACGAGCATAATAGAAGCTGTGTGAGGGCTCATTGTAAAGAGAAAGGTTGATTGTTCTAAGGTGCACTCATGATTTCAGTAAATAAAATCTTTTTGTATTAGAAAAATACATGGGAACCTGATGTTGGTTGTCTCGATTTTTCCCCCTACTTTAGGCGCTCATATTATTAATTATAAACATAATCTCGTTAATTCATGATGGATGTAAGCTACAATCAACCTTCCTCTTTGCAATGAGCCTTCACAAAGCTCCTATTATGCTCGAATAAGGACAAACAACTCGATCCTGCAAACACTGTCTTACTGGTTTTTTCTAGTAATATTTCTAGTAATATTCTGCCTAATACTTACCCTCTTAATCATTTGGTACTTTGTTTTAATTCTAGAAGTTGAAGAGAGTGAGCGAGGAATATAATAATTACGAATATATGACGTTCTTATGTAATGATCGAAAGTGTGGCCGTTCTACCGGAACCAATTGATATTTGCACGACCACCGCAACTGGACCCTTTGATCTCGAACTGGAAACGCTTGAGAAAGCTCGAATGGAACGCTTTATAAATTGATTTTTCCCTCCTCGTTTTTTTTTCATTCGTTTAATCAAACTGCTGTCTGCTCACATTCTTTTATTCGATTGCACTCGTCCCCGAATACCATCAATAGAATCGCAACACAAATTGTTATTTTTCTTCGTAACTACAATGTTAAACCGAATTCTTGTCTTTGAGTTCGTTGTCAAAGAATTTTCGATAAAGTTATACACCTGTTTTTTTTACACAAGTGGCAATGTGACGGCACTAAAAATTGCGACACCATAATTCGTATTAACTTTCACATTTCTAATTTTATTCGTACTTCTTTCGTTTATAAAATGCTTATAAAATTTTTAGAATCGAGGCAACCTCAAATTCCAAAGGGTTAAAAATTAATTTTCGTCATAACGATTTGTAGAGTCTAAAGAAATTGAACAAATAATAAAAAGTTTGCACTTTCAGTCTCGTTAAATTATTATGAGGAGTCAAAGGGTTGAAACACAATTTGTTAGTAGACAATGCCGAAATTTAATCTGTGTATTGAATTTCTGACGAATTTTTTGTCAACTCGATCTGGGTACGATTTTTAATAAATACGTCGAGTTTAAATATCAGTTTAATACGCTTAACGTTTAGCACGAACATTATTTCGAAGCTTGTGTTGCTTACAGAATCTGCTCAGCATCCCCTAGCATTTCAATCGTGCACAAAGTTTTTCGGCGAGGTAGAATATTTAAAGCCAGGTCGCAGCACATTAACGGTCCGCTTGAAAGTAATTTTGAGACTTCCCCTTGCAATATGCACGAGGGCCAGCCCGTTCGCTTGCTTTGTGGATGTCGCAATCCAGTTGTAACTTAACAAGTCGCTTTCATGAATAAAGTGAGCAAATACATCTTCTATGATAATGTGTTTTCAATGTGATAACAGTTGCCCGATCTAGAGTCGATTTAAAAACAGAGTTTCATATGCGAACATGCATATACGACTACTTTTTTAATTTGATAAATAAAATTCGCTGTTTCGTATTTATTTTTTTATCTAAGACTGATTATTTATCACCTTTCAGAGTCCATATGAAGAGAGTTGACAAGATTATTGAAACAGAGTACAAGCTAACATCAGAATAAAGTTTTTTATTTAAAAAACAGACAAATTATACAGCAACATAGTTTCTACACAATAAGGTAAATTTAATGCATATACTTTTCTCACTAAAATAATATTGTTGTGGGTTTTCTTTCAATTTGTCGATCTTAACATTTTTTTCTTACAATTAGATGAGGAAATTGGCGTGTGTGCAGAACTACTGATTATAAAGTAGAGATTTCACATCATTTGAGATAGACATCATTCAGCGAACGTAGAAATTTCACATCATTTGAGATAGACATCATTCAGCGAACGTAGAAATTCCGAAAGGAAAAGATTACGAGTAAGTATGGATAATAATGTTATTAGAAAAAGTCGGAAGATCGTTGAAAGCCGTGGAACAATTGTAGCAGGGTGCACAATGGAGAAGAAGGGGTTGGAAGCATCACCCTTTGTTTTTCGACAGTGGGAGACAGTGTACGAGTGGCCGAGTGCCAACCTGACTGACAATGAGGTTTGAACTCCATTCCGGAAGTTGAACCTCCAATTTTCAACTGCTAATATCTCGGAAACGAAGCGTCAACTTGTGAAATGGTAGAGATCTTTTCAATTCATACTGGTATTGGAAGAGCAGGATTTCAACAATAGAATTCTATAAAAAAGGATCTGCAGCATATTTGGAATATCAGTTTGTTTAAGGTGAATCAAAATTTTCAAGGATAGGGACCAATAAAAGCGTATAGTTATAACAAATAGAAAGTATGTAAAACTTTGATGGGACTGAAGAATGACAGAAGTTAATCGTAACAATTATATTACAATGCAGGTAATTAAGAATATTTTGGTTAAACACTCTTTCGTGTCCTCAGAACTTTTTTTGCACATCATACAATTATCTGTTCTACATATAAGAACACTTTTTAAAGAAATTCACATTTCTTTCCACTAAAATTACTCAGGAACAGATATGTTCTGAACGAATGTAACACATACAAAACTTTTAATCCATAATATCTTAAACACTTTTTATCTCGCAAATCCCCAAAAATCGCCGGCCCCAAACGAGAATTCGTATAGTAGAAACCCATTCATCTTAGCACCCATTGTCCGGAAAACTCATTATCTGAAAACTCCCATTCAAGCGTTCTACAACCTGCATATTAGTGCATAAGTAATTAGTTATACAAATGAAATGGTGTACCCGGGATCTTATCTCTAGTTATAAATAAGCCAGTTCTTGTTTCGAAGATTTTCTAATATTTCATATTAGTCAGCAGTCGCAGTTTGTTAAAAAGTGATGAAGAGAAATATTTTTGGAAACAGTTTATTCATGAAATCAGGATTGAGTAATCAACCACAAAAATGAACTTTCTGCTTGATACGTTCTACTATACCTTTTTCTTCGTCTATGTAGTTGAGAGTGTCTCTACAAAGCTTCGAATAAGAATCAACATTCTCAAGTCACGAGGTGTTAGAAGCACTTCGGGAATGTAAACATTTTTGAAATCCCTGTATGAATGGAATCGGTTTCGAGGGTATTCTTGTTACATTGGTCAGGCGCATAACATCGGCAAGGATAAGAAATTTGACGGCTCGTTTGATTGCTTCCAGGAAAGAGCCAAAGTCAATGTTCAGATTTGGTACATCTCGTTTCGGAGGCGGCATAGAATCGTGCCCGTGGAGAATAGAGAACGTTTGGGTCGGGAAGGCGGTTTCACCTAACTCTTGGGAATCTGAATCCGAAACTATCTTTGGACTACTAGCAAGACAGTTTGCCTGGAACTGGATTTCTCTCTCCCCGGAGACGCTATCTATTTCGTTCGTTCTCTGCACATCGTTTCGCCACTTCGCTGCTTACCACGTCCGCGTTTCCCCTATCCCTATTCATTCAGAGTTGAATTTACTGGCTTATATGCTTGCTCTTCGCCTTTCGTTCTTATTCGACGAATTACCGCTTAACATTAGCTACATGCTCGGAAGTTTCATCCCGGAATTAAGCAGCGTAAACAAGAGTCGCTTAACCCTCTTGTGGTCAACCAAGGTGTATAGATTATTTAAAACCTTTCTGTATTTAGCAAGTACGTGCATACATTTGACTACAAATTAATACATTATAATATTAATGATTTTTAAAGTCTTTGAGTACACGTACTCCTTTTTGTCATGAATACATAAAATCCAGAGTATAATAATAAATAAATATAATAAATAATAAATATTTTTTAACATAACATTGGGTATTCACGCAGTTAATACTATTTTGGTCAACCAAAGAGTATAGATTATTAAAAATCTTTCTGTATTTAGCATGTACGTGTATACATTTGACGACAAATTAATATATCATAATATTAATAATTTTTAAAGTCTTTGAGTACACGTACTCCTTTTTGTCATGAATGCATAAAATCCAGAGTATAATAATAAATAAATATAGTAAATAATAAATATTTTTTACCATAACATTGGGTATTCACGCAGTTAATACTATTGTGGTCAACCAAAGAGTATAGATTATTAAAAACCTTTCTGTATTTAGCATGTATGTGCATACATTTGACTACATATTAATACATTATAATATCAATGATTTTTAGTCTTTGAGTACACGTACTCCTTTTTGTCATGAATGCATAAAATCCAGAGTATAATAATAAATAATAAATATTTTTCACCATAACATTGGGTATTCACGCAGTTAAAGTGCTGTACTTTTGACTTTTCAAGGTTTGAAATAATCGCCACATATTGATTAGTTCATGTTCGATCCACTGTTTCTGTTTTCTTTTCTTTCTTTATTAACCTCCTGTCTGCACCACAGCACCGACGAGATATAGTTAAAGACTGCCAGCCTTATGAGAAATCGTGTCCCTCAAATAAATCGATGTTTTTTTACGCCTTCTTTACGCCTTACGATCTTAGAGCCTTCTGCTCTGGTTTGCTTTTCTTTTTCTCTCTTGAAAGAATCTGAACCTTCTTCCTGATTCGCTTTTTGGCCCCCGTGGATCGGGGACTTCTTCTCCGATTCACAACCCTTTTGCTCCACGATAATTACTTGACGTACTTGCGTAATTTATTATAAGTCCGGCGTTGTAAGAAATGGAGCCAGAAGGAATATCGCATTCGTTCTGACTCCCTTTCAGGGTCTCTTGCACAGCAACCTCCTCGTGGTGAGACCTGGGCAATCGACATTTATCCTCTATTCGTAAGAACTTCCAGTATTAAGATACTGGAATAAATTATAAATTAATTATTATTTATTCATAAGAATAAAGGATAATGTCGAGCTAATAGCTGCACAAATTGAATTTGCGT
>CM052339.1:8754587-8775307 GCA_028455595.1 Lasioglossum vierecki | reverse complement strand
GGCTAACAGTTTGAGCGTTTCGCCGCTACACGGAATGGCGCTGTACGGAGGCTGAATTGTAGTTCGGAAGATCGCCGTTCGCGGCGCAACTGTGTTCGGCGGTTCTTTTTAAATTGAAATTTGAACTACGGGAAAACTATGCGCTCCTTTACACAAATTAATTCGCTGTTTTAAGGAGAACTCTGAACAGGAGAATTCTGCATGGACAGCAAAAGCAGTGGGACTGCAATGATTATCAACGAATTCGACGAGATTTTCGACAGTCTTAATGGAGAAGGAAGGAAAAAACATGGACTTTTTACGGTGTTTATGTAGAAGTTACAATATAGCGCGCTTGGTTTTATATAGGTGTAATGTACAAAGTAATGTAAAAAGTACAATTAAACATTTTATAAGAAAATATGTAGTTTTCAGTTTTACGTGCGACCACAAAAATTTGGTTATTGATTTCCTTTGAGATTATTTAGTTTTGTATGCAATTCGCAATTTTTGTAAATATCTTAATGATTTAATGTGTGGCAAGCGCGAAAGACTTTCACCAACTTCATGTTCACTTAATCGCGATTAGAAATAGTAAATATAGGAAACATTGTAAATAGTAGTAATGTAATAGTAGTAATATGTAATTATAAATGTAAAAAAATTCAATATTGAATAGAACGTATTTAAAATGTAATAAAATGTTTTAATTTTTTTATTTTTAAATAAAAATTATAAATTAGCAAGGAATGGGTAGTATGCATTTCAAATCCCCGCGATTTGACCCGTTAGTGTGCAACACACAATTCAGATAGCGTTCGATTTCGTGCTAACAGAAAAATACATTGAGTGACACTACCCTGATTGAATAGCCCGGTGCAGTGCGTCCAGTTGCATCTAGTTGCATCGCACTATCCAATCATATCCAATCTACTTGCAGTCTACTTGTATCCCTCGTCTGTGGTTACACGTTACACCAAGCGGCCAAATAACGTAATTAGTCTCTGGTACTACCAGGTATAATGTTTGATAATGCTCCACCAATAGTGATATTGACAGTGTAGTAAATAGTAAATGATCGCTCACCTCTATAATCACAGAGGAGCTCTGTCAAGTGATTAACAGTGTCGGTTAGTATTTTTATGAAATTTCAATCGATTTCAGTGTTAGCTGTTTTCCGCGTTTCCTCAACATCAAATCGCCACTTGCATGTAGGCTTTATCGAACGATTCGGTATGTAAACAAAGCAATTTAATATTCTCGCAACTTGACTGTACATTTAATACTGTGACCTAACCTAAAATTCATTCGCATCTAATTTTCAAACGAATGAAAAATGTAGTATATATACACCGTACTTGAACAGAAGTAAATAGTATATGCTCCTTTTACAAAATTATTTTTCAGTGTACAAATTTCAAATAGTGCGAATCGTGCTGACGTTATGAAAGAAAAAATATTTGACAAAGTCTCGTACACTTCTTTCCCATGGCTAAAGGAAAATTAAGGGGCTCGGACTCTAACAATAAGGTACATTTACTAAATAACGAATATTATAATGAATGACGTTTAACGCAATTCTTCTAACAAATAGTTAACAGCATCCAACGCTACTTTTAAAAATGGAGAGACTTATACGTCAGAGTTCGAGATCAACGAAATACCACCTAGTGCCCGTACATTACTTACAAAGGGTTACATACAAGATGAAATCAACTCCTATTCAGGTACATATCTATGTTTCACCATATCTTTTTGTAATCTAGCTTTTGTGTATTGTGATATTTAATTAATCACTTTTAGGTGCTACTGTGTCAACACGTGGACGTTTTATGACAGAGCAGGACAAAATACGTTGTCCTAATGAACGTCCTTTGTACCTGTATATACAGGGTCATACAAAACATAATGTAGATTGTATGTTACGTCTCTAATCTTATGAATATTAGAAAGTTTAAAAAAGCACTTTTGTTATTTTCGTATTGCTTTCTTTCAGTGGCTATACAAAAGATCAACGAGATCATTAAAACGGAACATCAGAGTTCATTAAATAGGCCAAGTAGGTTTACCAATGCACCACCGCCACTTATGAGCTTACATTCTGGAATTACATCTGTGGTATGTGTTTGTATGGTGATGACGTTAATGATGTATGCTATTGTCTGCATTTATCGTAACAAATTGAAACTAAAAACAAATATAAGTTTCACGAGTATAAATTACAACAAAGTTTGAGAGCTATACTTAATGTAATTACTAAACGAAATTGTTTAGAACAGTCAAGAAACTGTTCACTGTGAAGTAAATTTCAAATGAAACACTTAAAATAGTAGGGAGTTGTTGGCAACAGAATTGAAAAATAATTCGGAGTACAAAGGGTTAACAATTATTAGACTGTGGATTTTTATGCTTTTACAAAGAAATTAGTTGGGTAAAATATAAAATAACTTACCTATAAATCTTATAACCATAACTGTTATGTCTTTAATGTAACGAAGTCACTAAGGTGTGAAATCAAGTTTTATTTTATTCCTACTTCCTCCCACAATAAATGCACAACATTTCTATTTTGTTTTGAATTTCATGTACTAAATTTTGCTATAAACGCATAAAGATCCACAGTCTAATGATAATTTATCGCGCCTATGTTCCTGTGTTTACTTATTCGTGTGCACATCGTTTCAACAGGAAAAGATTTGCGTTGGAATAGAGAACGCACCAGAAGGTTTTGATTTACGAGGTAGAATTATAGGCGCAGGTGGAGCAAATTTGTTGTACATTAGAGCAGAGACTGCTGCAAATGTAACGTTAAGAGGCAGAGGATCGCAGTTCATCGATCCAATTCTAGGAGCTGAATCGCCGGAGCCGCTTCATTTGTATATAGAGTAAGAAGATCATTAGTGCTACCTTCCTCAATGTTACCTGATTTTTTAATCGCAAAACACGTTGTATGTTTTGTTTATACAGGCATCCAAAACCGGAAGCGTTACAAAATGCAAAACAGTTAGCAATTAATTTAATTCAAACAATGCAGTCTGAATTACAGTCATACATACAGCAACAACCACCACCAGTACAATCACAGCAAGTTATAGAACAGTCGCAAATACAACAAAGTATGAATTCAAACTTATTCTTAATAAGCATCGTGTGCAATTATACATTGTTACTATCGCTATTTTTATTTTTATAGCAGAATTTCAAACCATGAACATTGGTACTTTGGGACCACCTAATGTTGTTACTATACAACATCAAGGTAGAGCACATACACTAATAGTTCATGGCTGTTGGAAATTCTATACGTAACTGTTGCAAATCGTCGTTGTTTCACAGATATAATACAACATCCGCAAAGTAGCGTGGTAACGTTGCCAGCAACAATTCTCACTGCTACAGTGGCTGGTGCGCCAGGCTCTGGCATAACGGTTCCTCCACCTGGAGTGCACATTCCTCCTCATTCTGGACCATTGGTGCCACCACCGCCGCAAGCTCAGGTGACTATCATTACTAGACTGTGCATGCAGTGAATATATTAAAAAGATTTAAGGACATCAGTATATTAGTTTCAACTCCTATAAGATAATTAAAATTTATTATATTGCATAAAGATCTGCAGTCTAATAATTACTATATCAATTCATTAATACGTGTTTCATATATAGGAAATACAAACCTTCATGCCACCTCCACCTGTTGGACAAGTGCAATTAATTGGACCTCCGTCGACAGTGAGTCAAGTGCAATATCAGATTCATCCTGGACAACCGTTACAAATCCAAGGGCTTCAGCCTGGTTCGCAATCGTCGCCACAACCGGTGGCTCAAATGTACGTGATGAGCCAGCCGCCACCACAGAATCCTGCTCAACAGAACTTTATAACGAGCAGCAGTGCACCGGTTAGTGGTGCAGTTTCTTACGTGTACACTCAACCGAATGTGCAAAGGTCCTCTACACCTCCACAAGGAATAATCGAAGCCGTCAACGTGAATTTACAACAACCACCTCCGGCGGCGCCAATTAATATAACTCAACAACCACCACCTCCATTGCTGCATCTACATTTTCCACCACCAAACTTCCCTCCGAATCAACCACCACCTCCTGTACCGCAAACTTATCAAATACAGTATCAACAGGTTCAAGCTCCGGTATCGCAAGCACAAACCCAGTTTGTATTGCAACCAGGCGAACATATGGTTCCACCCCAACTGCAACAAAATCACGAACAATCTCAGGCAGTGGCTCAGCATATGTTACCTCCGCAGTTCGAAGGTCATACTCCTCAGTTTCATCTACAAGTACCTCCTCCATCCACACAGACTTTTCTGCTCCCAAATGCTCAGTCTCCGCAACACCCGCAACAACATCCTCTCACTCCTGGAGGTGAAGTACAACATCAGCAAGATGGACCAGACCAAGGACCTCAGCCACAGCCTGTCCCACCGCCACAAATTGTACCGCCACCATCGGCTGCTCAAATGACAAATTCTATGAATGTTCTTACTAGTATTCCTCCGCCGACGCAAGCACCGCCATCGCAAAATGCTCCGTGGCTGTATCCGCCGCAACAACCGCAACAGATGCTGCAATCTCAGGGTCAACTGCAGGTCAATTGAATATGCCAATAGCGGTCATCGCTTAAGTGTAAAAGTTGCCCGCTAAAAACTTTCGTGTAAAGTAGTTTTCAAGGTGGCTATATATCCTACATCTGGCCTGAAATTAACACTTTATC
The DNA here is from genome assembly GCA_028455595.1 of Lasioglossum vierecki. Classification (NCBI taxonomy): domain Eukaryota; kingdom Metazoa; phylum Arthropoda; class Insecta; order Hymenoptera; family Halictidae; genus Lasioglossum; species Lasioglossum vierecki. The sequence goes on along the minus strand of CM052339.1, from coordinate 8,770,593 downwards.
TACTGGTAGCCTATTAACACTTTCACAACCGTATGTTTGCGCAGTGAAACGTCGCCAGTGACTGGCAATATTTTGGAAGAAAAATTCATGAAACAATTAACATTATTATACAACAATATTTTCCCTTTGTGTGATAATTACTGAAACGTAGAAATATAAAACAAAATTCATGACTGGCCTGCCTATGACACCACATTGGTGCCAGCGGTTGTGAAAGTGTTAATAGGTTTTTCAGTAATTGTGCTATACCAAATGGAAGACTTAAAAATCTTCACCGAGTCATTAATTTCGAAGATTAATAGCAGCGTGTTACACTTACGTGATGTTCCTTTGAAGCTCAACAAATGGCACCATTGTGTCAATCGAAACGAGAAATGTTATTTTTCCAGGTTCAGATGCCACCTGGGAATATGCCTCTACATAATGTTCCTCCTCCACAAGTTCAGGCACAGATACAATACCATGCTCAACATATGCAATATCAGAACGGTCATATGCCACCGCAAGTACACTACACCGTACAGCCACCCCCTCAGCAGTTCGATCAGAAACCTGAATCACCGGAACAAAAATCTCATGGTGTAAAAAGAAGGTTTTCAGACGTTGAAGTAAATCCGGTAGGTTCTCGAGATTGTAGCGTTTCAAATTTGTTATTACTGGACTGCGGATGTTTATGCAATTCTCAATTTTTCTAGACAAATCTTGACGAAATGGTACCGAATCCTATTTTCATTGGTAGTAGGTCCATACTAAATTCTGTAGAATTTGATGCTATTTGATTTTTACAAACTAAATGTGTATAGATCCGCAGTCTAATTATTACTATTTAAGAATTTGGCTAAACGTCTTGTAAACTATAGGAAGCGCCACCATATCAGTGTGGTCCTCTACCAGCTCAGCGTCATGGAACAGGGTAAGTAAAATAATTAATGTACAATTTAGTTCTGTACACAGTATAATCATTACGTTTATATGTATGAGAAGTGAACGTTTTGCGATGTGCAAAATTTAATTGCATGAATAAAGCAGGTTTAAAGAATTTTAATTATTTAATAAGTACACGAATGTTCAAGAATAGAATACAAATAGATTTATTTTGGTAAAGTCATTTTGAAATTCGAGTCCGAGAAATAGCTTGCAATATCATAATTATAGCGAATATATTTTTTATTTCATTGTTTCTTCCAATTATTCGACATACTAGTGCTAAGTGATGGTTACTATACTACACTAATTTTCTAGATGTAAAAATTGTAAGTTGAAACGCAGCAAATAATGTGCTTAAGTATATGCACTCGAATACATTAAATTTCTTTCAGAAAACCTGCTTTGATCAAGATCTACCAAAATCAGTATATAGGAAGGAAACGCTTTGAAATACTCAAAAACATAGTAACACCTAGATTTTTTCTGGTTGTTAAAACTGTTAGCATAAAGACTAAAAAAACATTTGACATTATAGTATGAGGAGTGTTACTTTATCGCTGTCGAGCAACAACTTTGGTAAAGAAAATTCTCATGTTCTCAATCAATTTATCTTTAAGCAATGGTTTTGCTCATAAGTATAGTGACTCCTTGAAAAGTGCACTTAGTCAGTCAACCAACATTGTTTAAAGATGGTGATCGTGAATATAATAAGTTTATTCACAGAATATTATGCCGGACAAAGAACTGTAATTATATTGATTTTTGGTAAACAATTCTTTGTAAATACAACGTAAAAGAATATTTCTAAATTTATTGTATCGGTGATGTAACTAGTAGAAGTTTGTATATATAATACATACTTTTATGATTAGTTGTAAGGTCTCAGCTAAAATCATAAGTTAAAAGAACCATTATTTGTAGATTTTAATGTTTTACAGATTAAATAACAAATGATTGGACACGTATTCGTAATAATAATATTCTGTGTGAAAAATACAACTAAGTACTTACTGCGTCATAAAAGTTCTTGTATCATTAACTGTGACCTGGGGAATACCGGGTACTTTTAATATTTCAGAAGTGTCCGTGCCAGCTCGTCAGGTGATATTTGCTTAAAAAATTTTGAAATGTTTATCTGTAACGATCGAATCTATGTTAATAATTATGTAACTGAATTGTTTAAGCAGAGAAGGTGATCGGCAGCAACAAGTCTTACATGGTCCGTCACCAACAGCTGCGGGTCTACCTCATGGAGATCGAAACAAGCTGCTAATGCCACCTCCACATCCAGGTCTGTAACTAAGAGTATTCAAGATGAAAGAGTGCTGGATACCTTTTGGAAATTAATGCATGACATGCATTGGATTTCTTATTATTAACACTTTCAGGGCCGCACATTTAACATCAAATTATTCTCGCATAACGCAACACTCTCTGTATACATATATTTTATTGGCTATTGCCGGTCCCTTTCACGTTCACGGTGAAATCATAATACAATTTATTAAGGGAAACGTTGAAGCTGCCATTGAAAATTTCTAATTTAATCATTAAGTAACGTTCTACTACCAGCTCATTTATTTTATGTTTCTTTTTACTAGCTAAATTAGCAAATGGAAATCAACTTTCGCTTTTCAGCATTGGAAACAGTGAAACAACAGGGTACAATAATCCCGCGATTTAAGCCAGTATCACTTAAATCTTCAAACAGTTACAATAGTGGACAAAAGTTTAACACGACTATCTTTCCAGTAGATTATCGTATTTTATTAAAGATGCTAAACGTCTAATAGTTCCCAATTGCTCTTAAGGCAGTAGATTAGTTTTTCCAGGATTCCAAAAACGTTAGATAAAAGATCGATCTAGGCCGCTATCGCCCTCCAAAGGCCGGAAAATAATTATTTTCTTAGATCTTACAAGCGTTAATTCTTCTCACGATAATAGGTATTGCTATGATATTCGTAAATGTAATTGTTGGCAGAAAAAAGTGAACAAAAGACAACTGCAAGATCGAAAAAAATCATGTGTACGTGACAGCGGCCGTCAAAGTATTCAAGTCTAACATCAGTAAAATAATAAAGAAAATATTTGCAGCCTCTTTTCACAATACACTATTCACGTACAATGTGTCTTCGACTCGATCAAATGTTTCTACTGTTATTTCAGATGGGTATCTAGCATTGTTTCTCAATACTCTTAGCTTGTAGTAATACTATATACTGTAAATATATATTTTTGCTAAACAGTATGAACTTCTTATTCTTAATTGATACATATTAGCGATCTGTTTTGTTTTCATGTATTCATTCGAACATAATTGCAGATGGGCGACAGGGATATCTCCAAGGTTTATGATTCTACGATGCAAATTGCTTTCGATTTAACTTTATTTATTATTATTTAGAAGTTAACGAGCCTTTCGCTACACCGTACGATTACGATAGTTAAATTTGGATGTCTTAATTTTAATGCTTTTTCATTGTATACTTTTCATCGCAAATGTATGTATTTTCAGAAATCGTACAAGACAAGTGACCGTTACATTTCAGTGATTGCTTTTGACCGGTATTAACTATAATTAATTCTCCTTCGTGTTATGTTAAAATATATGTTTTAATATGAGTATTTTAAGTTTTAACAAATTATATATACTACCAAGGTGTCATATAATCTGCGGACCAGACGTCCGAAGCCGAGCATGCGAATACACACGGAGTAGCAGCGCACGTTATCATGTGATTGTCTCGATGGTTCTTACCTTTAGAAAAGTACTCATTTTCTAGTTTGTTATACGTGCAACAAAATTTGCAGACGTACATTGGCTCTTTCTGAATAGCTGCACACCATTGATTTTGTTACTTGTTTCTTGTTTTACAGTAAACTAACTGAAGAGTTTGAGGGTGGTGTCCACCGGAAGTCTGAATCTCCTTGAACGCAAACTTGTTTTTAAATACGAGTTTTATTTTGCAGATTTCAAGCTAGCTCAAGAACACTAAATAAGTAGGATATACGCGATATGGTAACGGTGAACGCTCGTAATCAATGCTACGAATCTGTTTACTATCTGTTTTCAGCTACACATAGCGATTATAATCATTATTTTTTTAGTTAGAAATGGCCAATGATTTGAAATATTGTTAGTCCAGCATGCGAATCTATAACCTTACGGTTCGAGACAATTGAAAGCTTCGAGTAAGAAGAAACTTAAGTGAGAAGCAATCGATTATCAATTCGAATGGAAAACTGTCGTCATTAAAAAATTATATGATTTCGCGCTATTTACAATATTTCATCATGTTATTCGCCATGTTCAAATATATAATGCATTTTACGTACAGCTGTTATGCATCCTTCAATAAAATTCTTTTTATTTCATGAATTGCCGTTATTTAGGTGAAAAACGGAGCATGGATCAAAAACCTGCAGGCATAAATTCAGGTATACTCAATATCTTTTTACAGTATATACCATTTCTCGTCAATTTTCTGTGTATCGAAAAATAAGATTACTTACATGCTTCTGTGTTTGTTATAGGAAATGAGCAGAATCCGATAGGAGATTCTGTAAATATTCATGCTGGAGGTGGTCCGCCTCTTCCTCCTCCACTTCCACCGCAAGCACCATGGCAAGCGCATCATGTCAGAGCTCCATGGGGTAGACCACCGCCAATGCCAAGAGATGGAGACCATCAAGGAATGTGTCCTGCTTTACCCCCTACAAATATGCCACCACCTCAGATTAGACCCAGAGGTATACACAAAGAGCTGTGACAATCATTATAATTATGTCTGTAGTGTTATAGAGTTTGGAAGTCTACAATGTTGTTATTATTAGTCAAAAAACGAATTACTTCCTCTCGAATTTTGACGAAATTGAAATATGTTGTCATGCTCGTAATTCTACAAAACTTTTCCTGTGCATATAGTAGACAATCCCTTTTAGTTTTCCATATATTTGTTTAAGTTTGAGTTAGGTATGTGGATTGTTAGTAAATAAAAAGAATGAAGAAACAGCATTCAATTTAGTTGCTATTTCTTGCAATCGATGCGGTCAATTTTTATTTTGCATAAAAATCTGCAATCTATTTCTAACATATTTCAATTCCATAAAAATTAATCAATGAATCACTTACCGAAGTCAAATACGGGAATGTTTGAAGGAGACCACGATCTCTAAAAATTACAAGATGTACGAACAAATTATTTTGGACTCATCGTAATTAGGATCGTAACTTCTAGGTCCTATTAGATGTTGAATGCATAAAGTAATGACCTGATGTCCTTGTGATTACTTAGGACCTGTTGAAGGCAATCGATCGCCTGTTCAAAACGCGATGCTGGAGCACCCGATGAACGTCGAGTATAATCAAATGCCACAGTACACGACAAAACCTCCCCCTTACAATTCACACCCATTGATGCAATCCATTTGTAATCCACCGCCGCCACCGCCACCGCATCATCAACAACGACCGCAGCATCCGCCACAGTCAATGCAGCATTACCAGGTGCCAATTTCTCAAGCATATCAGCCGCCGACTTCTTGTCCGCCGTGGATGAATTAAAAGAAGGAAACTGAAATCATGACGTTACACGCGACCGATGCTCTTACGCTAGTACCTTACAAAGATAGCTGGGTGCGGCCCGTCCGATTACATCGGTGCGCTTCCACTTCAAGTGCTATCCGAGACGCGTTGGAACCACGTTAAACGGACGAACGTTGCATTACGTTGTCTTAATTCAATTGTTCCTCTTGCGAGTGTTAATTGTAATTTAAATATCGGTTACGTCGAAGACGCAACTCTGTAGAATACGCTGTTTCGCGAAACGAAAGCTGTGTACATGCTGCGAAATTATTTATAGCGAACCAGTGTAAGGCTTTAGATAGCAAAACGCTAGTAACGAATTTATAAATACCGTGTTGAAATCTGTGAAAGAGTTAATAATACGATTGTCTCATCAATTTAGATGTGTAACACCGTGACGCGTCGGATCCACGGTTTCGAACGAAAGACTACTTTTCCGATTGTTGGTGCAAATGCGGGTGCATATAGCTAGACGAAATAACTGACATTTGTTCCGAGAACGACGAAATGCTTTTAATATTCACGCACACAGACACACTCGAGGAAGATTTAGAAGTGCAGTGTTCTCTCGCTAATTGTCGAAAACGGGTACGGCCACGGATACTGTTCTTTGACCACTGCTGTACGTAGACAAAAGCACAGCGAAGCTTCAGAAGCGTAAACGTAATTAATTCAATAACTTATTTATTTCTCATTATTTTTTATGAGACTTTGACTAATACGTTCGCGAGATATTTCTAATGAAAATGATACCAAATGTGATGTATAATTCCTGAACACGTATTATATTACATAATACTTAATCAAAGGCCAGACATATGGGACATTTATCGAGAGAACACTGTACGTAATTTTTGTATGTATAGAACGTAATTAGCCCCTTCTCGAATCTACCGTACGCCGTCTATTTCCTCTCTTCGCGGTACACCACTGTACCGTATCATCTGTTTATAGACAATACACAACACGGTGTATGGAGTTTTGTATGCAAACGTGAATAAATTGTTGCTGATGACCCTAAGAAGCGTTATCAACATGATAAATGTAACAAATTAACCACTATTATAGTACAACGCCTCTCGTTTTACAATTACTTGAACAGGGTCGCTAATCGCTCTTCACATCCCGTTCGCGATTATGATATAAGATTTTTAAAAACGGTATGACATATTAGTGTTATATGATCATGCGACATGCACGGACCGTTCGAATTTGGATTGATGAACCAAATTCTTTATCTTGGGTTAAGCCATCGTTTTTTATGATTTAGTTATAGAAATATATTTTCCGACGGAGTATAATTTTTTGAATAAATTAATTTAATCACGATGAATCGTTTCTTTTCTATTCCTTTTCACCAAATACATTAAAAAACTGAAGAATTGTCTAATCACTGGAATGATGATGATTATTATGTAATTATTGCTTTTAAAATGTTTTTCAGATCTAAAACGGCTGCTACCATAAAAAATAACATTTTGTTTGATTCAAGTTTCTTGAAATTCGTGTACAAAAATTATAGTCACAAAATAAATGGTACTGCAAGTGGTTAAACTACGTTTTCACTAATATTTTTGGCCGTACGTTACTTTTCACGGTATAAATATCGTTTCACTGGATTCCCTGATCTTTTAGTATCTATCTCAGTGAGCGATGTCGTTAAAACGGCACTGTTTTTGCTATCAATGGGCTATCGTTCTAATTAAAGTCGTTAAACGATCGAACAGGGCATCTACACCGATCGAATATTGGCCTAGGTTTCCATGCCGCGCGAAATTCTGTTTAATACAAATCCGATGAAGCCGTACACCGGTGAAATTGTCTGTCGTTATATGGGGCGAATGGGGCGCGTTAAAAGGCGCAATGAAATGGTGCGCCATAAAACGGGGGCCGTTACAACGCGTAATTAAAAGAGAACGTCAAGATTTCGCGGCAAAATACAATTGTTCAAGAAACATATTTCATGCCCGAACTAAATTGATCGTAAAGGACTTTTATTTATATGAACGGTCGGCCTTATATCAAGCATGTACCTGACGGTACAGGGAAAATACTAAAAACGGAAGCTCGTAATTTCGTTTTCACATCGATTCAACATTTCAACATCATAAATATGCCCATAACTATGAAAGTGGTCTAAGTCAAAATTTAACCTATTGCATTTGAAGCAATTTTACCTTGAAAACCAGCTGGGCGTTGTTGCTCTCCAAGAGCCACACAAAGAACTTCCCGATTCGTTAGTTTCAGTATATTATTATCATTATTAATTGTACGTTTTAAGAAGATTATACGTTTTCAGGGAAATTCAATAGTTTTCTACTTATAAAAATGTTTGCTATATGGCGTTGCAACAAACATCGTATGCTCGTTGCTTGCTTGGTGCCTTGTTATAGCAGTATAATGTTGCAAAATAAATTGCAAATGCTCCACAATCAAACGCATTGTTTAATACATCAATCGATGCAGCTGGACATTCGTTATGAAAAAAGTACTAATCTATGCACGTCGAACAGTTAGTGGTCAGAAGAAAATTAATTAAACAATTAATTAAAAAGGTAATTAATTAAACATGTCTTCCGACCTAGAATATTTACATTCTCTATGATTTTTATGGATATGAAATTGGTATAATACCTCGTACAATATCTAAATATTTAGTAAATGATTAGATACCGACATATTTAATAGTGTTAACAATACTTTGAATAATTGGTCAGCAATTTTTAGTGGCGCCTTTACATCACAATATTTTAAGTTAAATTAGCTCAATGTAATTACGATATTATCAAAAATGAATCGTTGGATAGTGCTTGTTATATCAACGTTATATGAAATTAACAAGATATATAATAAGACTTATTATACCACTTTCATAATAATGGTCCACTTGTAGATGGATACAGTAAAGAATAATTTCTTCGTCGCTTGTTAGCGAAAATCACAGTTCGATGTTTCATAAATCAATAACGGAATGAAGCGACTCACTTCATCGTTCAGTCACCCTTCCATCAATGCAACCATACCGAAATATCTCGAATTACTAACATAGTTAGTTAAAATCAAGGGACGGATCGGTTCGATCCCAACTAATTCTAGCAATGTCTCAGGTTTGTCCGTCCTCGTCGCATCAGCTGGTCGCAGCCTCCATTGCTTTTCAACGCGCCCGCCGTAGGTTTCCCAAGAATTATGGACTTTACGGTCATTTCGAGGACACGACGAAATTCGACAAGGTAACCCAGTTACATCTTACAAACGCGAAATTCTACCAACGATTTGCCAATGAGGATTTTTCCATTTGTAAACCGAGAGCTTCACTGTAGACTGATAATTTCGCTATAAATAACGTTAGGCTGAAAGCGTGGCAGAAAACGAGGAGCCACAGGAGCTGGAGAACGCGTCGTTTTCTTCAAGGAAATGCTCAAGCTCGAGAGCTGCTCGCGCGGATACTAAAACAGTCTGGAGCGGCGAGTACGGCGAAAGTGGCTCAATCAAGGAAAACTTACTTCAGAAACCAATAATCTGCAGTTGCTGTCGTAAACGCAACGAGGCTGCAAAAGCTAACGAACCGGTGAACGCTTCGAAGACGACGGACCACTGCAGCGCGGGGGACGCGCTTGATATCGTTCCAAGCAAAGAATACAATGAGATATCAAAGAAAGACGATCCTTCGAAATCGGAACAATTGGACAAGTACGATATTCTATCAAACGTTTTAGCAGGGATAATTTTACACCGAGTACTACAGTAATTTAGAGTCAAAGTCTAGAGTCTACAATAATAATCGACAAACTCATTAGTTAAAACAGCCAAATGTCAGCTGTACATCAATTTCGATTTCTTTCGAGATCTAAATTTCTTCATCATACTTTATAATAATCATTTATAGCAAAATTGAGTAGATGAAATTCAATTAAAATCATCCATTAAAAAATGAAAGATAGGAAACCTATTTTTTAAGAGTCTGGAGTCTCTTGTGTCTTCAGAACTTCGAAAACACTTCCATTTTTGAGACAAATAAGAATTTTCGTTATAAATTCGATTACTCTGTCAGCCATAAATGCGTAACATCAGCAGTCTAATTATAAGCAGCGAAGGGTCTCGTAAGAAACGTGATGTCCCTCTATTATTCAGTGGAACATCTCGGCGCTCGTCTGCGACTAGACTTTTGCAGGGCGACTTATTTTATTTCCAGCTCTGACGTAAAAATGATGAAAAGTTTCATAACGGAGTCCAGAAATTCTAGCCGTTGCCGCTCTTCGTATTCCCATTCACGAAGACGAAGTCCGAAAGAAACTTCGTCCAGATTGGATTCCGTTAATCTTCTATACGACGAAGGCGGCTACGATCGAGTAGATAACGTTAAAGGCACCAGCTCGCCGGAGAAACGGAGTAAGTTGAAATTCCTCGCGTTCCTGAATCACGGCGACGTCCCGATGAATTATCGTGATAATTTCGCTTCGTTTAGAGTGCAACATGGAGGAACGTTGCTGCGGAGGAGCTAACTGTAGATCGGATCACCGAAACTCCCGTGCAAAGTCGAATCTTTGTGAAGAGTGCAATGATAACTCGCACTCGAACATCCATCGGGATTGCAATCACCATTGCGCGAAACATTCTAACGTCGACTTATCGCGGCCACGACCAGACTTTTATCGGCTTCAAAACCGCAGTCGATGCTGTCTCGGTCCAAACTGTTGTCGCCATTGTAGCGGAGAAGATTGCCGCAGGTTCGCAAAGATGTCCTTGTTAGAACCGTTCTAGCTACAGTGATTCGCATTAATATTCGAACACTCTAAAAAAAAAAACGATAACTTCTTTAACCCTTTCTTCTTCTATAACCCTCCTTTAACCCCTTCTTCAACCTTTTGAACTTAGATTTGAACTTCTTTTTAGAAGCTACAACAATTAGTTTACCACAGGATGTGAAATTGGTCGAAATTGTAGTTCTTCGTTAATTGTGTTACAACTTTTTTATGTGGGCTTAAATAATACGTCTTCTAGATCTGTGTCGATTATTATGCATTGTGAAAGCTTCATAGAAATCGGTCAATGTGTGAAAAACTGTAATTTTGACAGTCTTTAAACGTTTATATCTGATCCCATTAAATTTTCGTTATTGGCCCAGCTAAAAAAGTTGTAAAAATCAAATTTCCTACGCCCTCTTGCAATCCTGGAAAGGAGACACTCAAATGGCTCCAGTTGCGGTTCTCCTGCAATGAAAAATTTCTCTGTTTAGTTGTTCGGCGAAGGAAAAGCCCCGCCTCGCGTCAGATACTTGCCTTTGTTCGTCGAACTCCACCAGCCAAGGAAGATGCTGCAGAAATCACGTTACATGCGATTTTCACTCGAAGGATCAAGAGAAGATATCGACCGTTCAGGAGCAAAACGACGAGGAATACGACGACTGTGTGGCCAAGATCGATCACAAGGATTCTTTGTGCATCCTTGTGGAGAAGTACAAGGCCAAGGCTAGCAAGAAGTGCAAACACAGGAGGTACGCCGGTGAAAACGATTTCTCGGACGATCGGATTAAGGACGACTGCAACAAATCGGTCAGCTCCGACGTTAGCGGACAAATGGATGAGAACGTGAATCCGAGAAACAGGGAGAGACACTTGAACACCGATAGTCATCGGTTTCAAGAGAATCGCGCGTCGACGGGGGAACCTTGCAGAGCTGGTTGCGTACCGATTTTCCGGGAGGGGGACTGCAACCAGCTGAAAAATCTCAAGTCTCGTTTAGTGAAAACAGGAACATGCTGCTCGGCGAAGGGCACACCGTGGCGTCACACGTTTTAGGTCTGACTAAATCTCAAGTCGTTCTACTCGTTGTATTTCTAGGACAGTTTCTCATATACGTCGCGTATTTCTACAAAAAAATGTCCTGCAATAATTCATGTGAACTTATTACATAGGAAATACAAATTTTACATATCTCGTGGAATACTATTATAAAGTTTTTTTTTAGATCGTAGTGTAACTTCAGGGTGACTCTCACTCGCGAGTATACACGTATTTTATAAGTCTGCTTTCGTTTTATATCATTATACAGTGGTTGTCGTTATTTAATAAAATTTCAACTTTTTCTACGATATCTGTTCTTGAAAATGTTACAATTTTACGATAGTTCTGTTTCGTTTCTCTTTCACGATTCGGTTGTAGACCGCTTCAAAGTAGAACCAAGTCAATGCATTACAAGATTTGTAAATCGAAATTCATTTTCGATATTAACTAAGAAAAATCGTGGTTGATTTTCTCCCAGTTCGTAAACTATCAATTTTTGTAATAATAAAACGAATGTTTATAAAGAAACTATTGTACAGACGTTAGTTGAACCAGTTTTCTATTTCCAGTCTCCATATGTCTCGAATACTGAACAGAGATTCTCACCCCTGTCGCAAAGGGGTGTCGTGGAACACTCGGTCGTTTCAGGAAGCCTATTTTTTAAAGTATATTACCCTAATAAAGTTAATCAAGCTATTTTGGAAGTATATTGCTTTAATAAAGTTAATAACCGAGGACATTTATATCATTCCGCCGCATCGTCCGCGGTACTGGTCTCTTGGGCAACATTTGGCTCCTCTTCTGCTTCCTCCTGCTCGGGCACCCCAGTTTCCTTGCTTTCCGTTACTTTTTCTTCTTCTTCTACCCCTGCAACAGGGTTCGTTATTAATTGATTTGCGCATTGCGCGTGAAATAAATTTCGTACCGCAGTCTCTGCACAAAGCAATTTCAGAAGAGAAATGTTCGCACATTTATTTGTAAACTTCAGAACGTTTCTGTGAAATTCCAAATTCTCTTTGCCCCTTAGTTCCGCGCAACCCGTTTCATTTTTCGATAATGTTGAAGTAATGGAACGACATCAAATATTATACGATAAAATCGTGAACGGAAACGCTTCTTTGAAGTTTCATTTATCCCCGGAAATTGTTTTCAATCGTTTGTTTGATAATATTTTCAGGATACAGCTTTCAGCTGAATGAAGCAGCACATGGAAGCTTTCTCATAAGTAATCGGTAAAAATGTTCAAAATCGCTGGTGAGAAGCTTGAAATAAATGAATCCGTTGAAATAGGAAGATTTCAAGATCATCTTCCGGTCTGTTTTACCTTCAACCTCTGCTCCTGATTCTAATTCCGTCGGATACTCTGTTTCAGCCTCCGATTGTGGTTCAACGCTCGTAGGCAATTGCTCCGTCGTAATTTCAAGTTCCGACGGTTGCATCTCATCCATTTCCGCTTCCGTCAACTGTTCTTCCGTATATTCTGCGTCGGTCTTCGCTTCCGATTCCACTGGACGGTATTCAGAAACAGGACTGGCTACTGTGGTCGACATTTCCTCTGTTTCTGCAAGGAAAATTCGTGCACGATGTTTGACGGCTTCACAGTTAGAAATCAATTGAAGGAAACCCTTTTACCATCATATTCTTCTTCGTGTTCTGACTTTGGTTCTTTTTCTTCTCTCCTCCCTTCTTCTTCTTCTTCATCTTCATCAATATCTCCTTCCGTTTCTTCCCCTTCTATTTACGATAACAATTGCTTTGTTACTCGAGACATTATACACTACGATTAATTAAATATTATTGCATATTTGCATCAGTGATTGCGTAGTTCTCGTAAAACGACTTTTCTCAGATTTTCTACGCCGCAATTTATGCAAATTATAAATTATTATTTATGAGATACCAAACTATTTAATAATGTAAGCAATATCGCGAGTAAAAGCAATGTTTGAAGAGTCTACCAGGAATGCGCTTCTGCCATTTTTACGAGAAATTAAAATTAATTCGAGATGATCGAGTATTTCGAGCGTTAAGAAGAGACATGTTCGGTTAAATAAACGAGTTTTCCGAGCCAGACGACGTCAAAGTACATCGTGCAATCATGCGCAGTTATGCATCGTAATTTCAACGATAATGTTTGAATAGTGTTGAAGCATTCACCCTCCATCGACACACGAGACATTCTGAAGCGTTCTTTGAAAGCCATCTCAACCTTCGTGCTGGTGATCGTTAACTCCTCTTGAGTACCATATTCCACGGGGAGACCTTCGCGAGACATCACTTTTTGGAACACTCTCTGGTGCAGAGAATCGAGAACAGCCTGAACGATCATTGACTTGGTCGACTCTAATCGTTTCACGTCGTAGCTGCCTTTTCTCTCGCGGTACTGCTTGTACGCTCTCTGAATTAACAGGAAATATATCGAAGCAGCATGCAAACCGTAATTGGAAGTTATAATTTGATGCGATTAAAAATTCAGTGCGCCGACTCTAGTTTGTCTAATGCAAAAGAAATTACCCGTCCGATGCGGAACAAGCAATTTCGGTAACAAAACATCAAGTGTGATTAATGGCGAAACTAAACGAACCGCGAGAAAATTGCCCATTATAATGATAATGAAATTTATGCACGAATAAAGGCAGACCCGTTCGACATATGAAATTTGTCGCTTTAATTATTTATTAGACTGTAAATATTATGAGCAATTTATAAATTTAACAAATATGTCACCCCGTTGGAAAGTCGCAATTGTTTGAGAGAAACTGACAGTTTCCATTAGCGTGTATGCTTTTCAATCAAATTGATAGACTCGTTACTATAGAAATATCAATAAAGAACGTTACTTGAATAACTTTGGCAGCTTCGTTCGCCTTCTCCATCGTCAAGCCAGAGTCATTGTACATCATCTCCATCCAAGCGACAGCTTGAATGGCTTCCACAGGTTCGAGTATACGCGCATCCTTCTTCAGCTCTTCTTCCGTTTCCGCTGCGAATATTCACATTATTGAATCTCTCGATACCATTCGGATTCGCATAAAATTCTCTACGATGTTTCAGGAGATTAAGATCTTACGGGCGTCCATCTTCAGGTTTCTTCTAGTGTAATAGCTGCGGTAGGCGAACTAGGCGACAATATTCGTTTCAATTTTTCAGTCACGGTGCTAACGATCGGTAAAGGATTTCCTACTTTTATGTGTTTCGCAGCTTTCGAAATCTCCGCCTGCGTGGCGCCAGCTTTACGTAGAATCTCCAGTGTGTTCATCACTGCTCTTTGCCATTGAATTTTTCCCTGAACCTCGCTCGTACTCATCCTCTTGTAATGGCCGCGGAATGCTGCCTGAAACAGTGAAATATATTAGTTGCTTCGCCAATGGAATTTTCTTTTTAGAAATTATACGGCTCTGTAATTGATTCTCGATTCTCAAACATAGATACAGTGAACCACTGTAATGTGGACACTTGAAATACATGTTTTGAGAAGTTTGCTACAAGATTTTTGAAAATATTGCAATTGGTTGGATTTGCAGAATGTATTTTTAAAATTTTTAATATTGCTCCATATAAAATGGTTGTAGACAACAACTTTTATTTATCTTCTTTGAAATGCTGATCAACTGTATTATATTAAAGAAAACGTGGTAAAAAGTAATCGTCCTTCTGAAAGTGTCCGAATATTACCGTGGTTCACTGTAAGTCCTGTAGTTTTTAGTCAAGAGGTCAATTAACTGTAATTTTATTAGCGTTGTATAAAATGTTTACTTGTATCACTTTAGCAGCGCGATCAGCTTGCTCTCGCGTTGCTCCGGTCGCTTCTAAAATGTCTCGTATGGAAACCTCGGATTTCTCGTCGCAAGTCTTATCTGTGCACACTATTAAGACTAATTTTATGAAACAATCGTATTTGTCATATCTTAGTGCTGGCGCGAAGGAATTGAAAACTTAAAAACATTCTTTACAGTATTAAATAGAATCATATAAAACGGAGCATTCTAGGTCAACAGAAATGTTTAATTTACGAGTTTAAATAACTCTGGCTGCAAAATGTTAACTTTGACAACATGTTTTAGAATGCAAACGTATAACGTGGTTCACTATATCTTTTGCACAATTCGTGCCATAACTTTACCTTCGTGTATCTCTTCCGGTTGCATGTCAACCGCGTTCAAGTACTCTCGAAACACTCTCTGTAAACCAAAAAAGAAAAGAGGTAAGAAATGCTCTCTGTGAACCAAAAAAAGAAAAGAGGTAAGAAATGCTCTCTGTGAACCAAAAAACAAAAGATAATCATCAAACACACAATGATAATATTTACCTGCATCCGCGGAGCCGCGACGGCGATTTGTTCCAAAGTAAAACCGGATCGGTATAGTATAGAAAGGAGTGCTTGGCTTCCGAGCAGAATGTTGTTCACGACTTTCACCGCAACTGAAATGGCAGAAATAGTGATAAAGTCAATAGTAGTTGGATCTGCTGATAAATTTACTTTTTGTGTTCTCCCGCGTGATCAGAAGCGTGTCCACGTATTCAGCAATAAAACCGTACAAGCTTTCAGGTTGCGCTCTGAGCACCTGTTTTCCCAACAGACGATCAGTAATTTGGAATTATTTTACTTTGATTAAGAATATTGTACTTGAGTGATTTCATTAATGAAACTCATAAATGTGCAATCATCAATGTATAACAATGTACGACTAAAGATTCAATCAATATACAA
>CM052339.1:8713812-8747455 GCA_028455595.1 Lasioglossum vierecki | reverse complement strand
TATTTTAAAATTTTTAGTCCGTTTTTAAAAACGTGGTATTTTTAAAACTTTATTTTTATTTAAATTATTTTCTGCTTTTTAGTCTCGTGTTAATACTTGTATCACTCTTTATTAATACTTTATATACTCACTAAGCTTACTGTAAATTCACTTGCTAAACAAAGCCATGATGCACTACCGGTCGCGATCGTCGCGCGATGATGTACTACACTACCGATGGTTCGCGCGTCGGGGCGAAATGGGTCTGTGGAGTGGGGACGAGTCAGAGTGCGCACGCATAGTAAAGTGGAGAGGGTTGTCGAGCGAAGTGGGGACCGCTGAACGCGAGACGTAGTTCGCGGGGGGATGAAAAGGTAAATATTTAATCGTTATTTTCTACGAAACGGTAAGAGTTTAAAAAAAAATTTTTTTTAATAACGCATTGTCATCCAGTTCTGAACCATGTATCCAATTTCAAGTCTCTAGCTCATCAGGAAGTTAGTTTAAAATCAATTGTAAAATTTGTCACCGATCAGACAAACAGACAAACAAGAAAGCGAGCTAATAAAAAACGTGGTAAACACGTGGTAATAAACAGATGTGGCCCCGGCACATGTTTACGTTGCCGCGGAGCATGCAGGAATTTTTAATAATAATAATAATATTAACCCCCCTATATTGGAAAAGGAAAAAGTTGTTCAAAAAAAATGTCGAAATCAATAACGTATTAAAACTTCATCAAAATCGGAGTATGCAGACCTTTTCTATATAATTACCGTTAATTCCAATTCCTTTTTTATTGCGATAAGCTGTCATTTTGCAATAAAGATCAACCCAACATGCGATTGTATTTTTTCAAAATGTTTCACATCCAAGAAAACGGTCATCTCACGATAAAAACGTCGTAAAATTGAAAACTACGAACTCAATGTGAAAAAGCAACGAACGTGATTGCTCGCGACACGTTCTCACAAAATTGTGCGCACTGTTTACACCGATAACTATAACAAACAGGTTGGTTCCGGCACGAAGCAAAGACAAGACGACGATAGAAGACAAACAGGGAGGTTCGTGAGGAGGGAGAGTAGCAGAATTTCGAATAACTAAGGGCCACAGTTCACTCTAGCGTTCGGGCGACATACGCAAATAGAATGCGAAATGTCAATTACGATGTTTGCACTGTGCTTTATTAAATTCCGTTTCAGTTATTAGAGTTTCGAGAAAGTTCTGGAAATGCCTCGGCTACGATACTGCCTCATTAATGTGGCGTTGGAATGCGGCGGGACGATCAACGAGCACACTTTAAAACCATTTCCGTTCTATCTTGATCAAACTTTTGATATTATATTACCAGGTATCCCAATGAAATATGCATTTAAACTGCAGGTGCTCGGAGAATCCAATTTCTAATTTTACCGATTTGCGCTGAAGTAGTACTACTTTGCTACACTATTTTTGAGAATGTTTTTTCGAGAGATCCTTGAGCGAGATTAACCGAGACTGTGTTAATTGCGACTGAGTCAATGTAAAATATTGATTTCTTAAAAAATTCTACAAAGATGTGAGGCAAGTAAAATTAATGTGACAATTTCTACCAATCTGGACATTATGATAAAATACAGTGAAAGAATTAATATACATTTCGGCTTTGATAAGTAAACTGATTGTTAGTTATTTTACTATAATATTTATTAATACTATCGGTGCACTGATTCAATCAATTGTTATTTAAAGTTAACCTTCATAGTTTCCAATCCATCGTCCAAAGTGTCTTAATATTGACGCATAAAAACTTGCATTTGTGGCATCGATAGCATTAATATATTTGTTATTAATTAACAACTCTACGATCGATAAAAGGAAATATTTAGTTATATACGTTTACTATAAGCAGACAGCGAATTTTATGCATTTTTATGACAAAAATGAAGGTGCAATTTGAAACAGTTAAAACATTAAAAGAATGAAAAAATACTGTTAATATTATTCTCAATCTATTAAACATACATATTAAGAAAGAAAATAAATTTCTATTTTACTCTAGTTTGTTCCAATGCAGGTAGAACATTTTTATTTTGCATAAAGATCCACTGTGTAATTTTATGTCATCATAGTAAATAAAAGTTAAAGTTGCAAATTATGAAAGGAAATCTCATATCCATTTTTACACAAGAATATCAATCCTTCATTATAAAATGCAATAATCAATAGGTACTTACAAATTCTTCAGAATCTTCTGTTCCTCCGTCAGATTTCATTGTAGCATGTAGTAGAATACGTTGTAGTATCCGTATTGTAAAAAACGCCCCAGTTCTACACGATCACCGAACACTACACGACACAATACACTTTCCGAAATCGCAGTAGCGAACGAGAAGTTACTCTGGCCACGGTCAAAATAGTACTGCGATTATGAACTTGCTTTTTGTGAATGGTTAAGGGTGGGGAAATGTACCTTTCGTTAATTGGACGCCGCGCCGGTGTCTTGGAAGGACGTTAGGTTGAGGAGTGGGAAACTGTCAAGGAAATTCCTTTTGTTATAGTTTTCGACCGTCAATGGAAAATTTACGAGTGTATGTCACACGTGTTGTCCATCTGTAACGGCTGAAGTTGTTGGAGCACGGTCATTTTAACTTTTAAATACTCAAATATGGTATTTACAATCTAAAAACATTAAATTTAGTGTTTCAAGCGTAAACAAAGGTGTCGACCACAAAGGAAATATGTATTTTGTATTGAGGTAGCTATTTTAGTCGATCAAAATTAATTTACGTTGGAATGACGTAAAATTCCACTGCCCAGTTATGTAGAAATTGGAGTACGATGGAGATGGTAAAAATAATCAGCATTTTTTGTCTGCTAGACATTATCGTCTTTTTTTTGGTGGATGATTCTTGGATGATTCTTGGAGATCGATATCTCCCTGATAAAGATTTCTTTTGTTTCCATTGATCAAGCTTCATCGAATACATTGTAGACTTTTCCATATATGAAATGGCAAGATTTTGGTACTGGCAATTTCTATCACCACTAGATCTTGAGCTTTTCCTTCTTCCTGGACCGATATATACGGCAGCAGTTTAGAAGTTTCTGCTAAAAGATGGGCGCGTTCAATTACGTAGTACAAAAGGTTGGTCGATGTCGTCCGTTGTTCTTGTTCGACCGTACATTTGTTCGTCCTCGATGAGCTCGTCTGGGGCGGAACTCCTAGGGTGGATTTCTTAAGCTACGTTCACACTGAAGTCACATCGAGCAACTCTTTGTCGCCTCTTGTTGCCTTATTAGTCTTCTTTTATTCGGTAAAAAGTGTTCGATGTTGCTTCAGTGTGGGCGTAACTTAAAAAAAGAATTTCCCCGACCGAAAATCTAATTTAATAAGGCTGCTTACATATTTTAATATGCACTCCAATTATCATTTGACTTCCAATTGTTCTTTGTGGCGGCATAACTGTGGTACAAGTTCATAATTAACTTCATTCTCAGAGGCACAGTAGAAGTTTTTATTAATCCTTTCGCTTGGATTTTCTGAAACAAAATACTGTATTAGTTCTTTTCATACCTACCGATGTTGGTGCTGTAACATTTACATTATACTTCCTAATTAGTATTCTTAATTAGTTTTTGAGTAAACAGTTTCTATCTTGTAGAAAATTTTGTAGCATTTCCTAATGAACATGATTGTTCTATTCAACATCGAATCCCGAAAATGAATTTCTTCACTTCTCACATTAACTTCGAATGTGAAATACATTTTGAAAACATGCTAGTAAGATGACTCGATTTATCTTATAAAATCAAGAGCATTTTGGCAATTTCTTGGAACAGTGTCCTTGACACAGAGATAAATCGATTCGAGAAGTTTTCGTTAGCTCTTCGGTTTCAATAATGTTAAAGTCTTTGATACACTCCGTCCGTACGTATAAAGCCCGACTTTTACACCTCTCCAAGTCTTTTACAACGGGCGCTTTACGTGCTCGCCCCGAAACTGTCGGCAGTGAGTGCTTTACTTAGTATCCTGTGTCTCGAGCACCCACAGTTTGCGCTCCGAGGAGTACGAAAACAGTGCACTTAGCTGAAGGAGAAGTCACACAGTAACATGTATACAGGGTGTGTCGTTAGTTGACATATTCCCCGTTCTATCCCTTTAATTACCATCAACCTCGAATCATTTCAATTAATCTATGCTGTCCATCTACGATCAATAGCTCCGAAAAAATCAGTACCGTAAAGATACTCTTGAGATGTGCAGGACAATCTTTTTTATATAACACAATTATTATATTTAGACTGCGGATCTTTATGGATTTTAATGAAAAATTTAAAAGATTAAAAATCATTAAGGGAAAACATAACAATCAGTATATATTCTGTTTCTTGCAATCGATGCAGTCTAATTATAATGAATCAATTAATATGTAATGACAAAAATAGTGTTGATCATTTATCATTGAACGAATCCCCATCTTTTTTCATCCCTCCGGAGGTTCGATCCCGTTCATTTTGTAAAATGTGAGTATCTCGGCGTGTTTATTCTTGCAGAGCGACGTTGCATGAACACCTGATCTCGGAGGTCGGCTTGTCTGCGGTTCTGCCGAAACCGAAATTACAGGGTTAATGGAAGTCTGGACGTAGCTGCCCTTCTTCCAAGGAAACGGAAAATGTAGCTGGAAAGGTATCTTCACCCTCCTCGTTACTGCAGAAAAAAGAGCAGCTTGCCCTTTGCCACCGAATCACCAGACCCTCCGTATCTTTTCGCCCGAGACTACCTTCATTTTCGGAACAAATGCGCGCAATTATTTGTTACTCCGGCCTACGCCTTCTCCATTAGAGATAAATAAGAAACTGTGCTGTATCGACATCGGCACCCGCTGTTCCGCCGTGATAAGACTTTCTCGAATTTTCTGCCTTCCACGGAAGAATCATTCTTGATTAACTTCCGCGAGAGAAGCTCGTGGTCGCGAATATTGCTGGCAACCCTTTTGCATTTACGTACAGTTTTGTAAAACGAACAGATTCGAAAATTCAACTTTTCCTCCTTTGTATAAATTGAAAGATTATAAATTTATAATCAGAAACTACACCTTTTGTGTATTCGTTGCAAGAGACAGGAGCCAAACGAAAAGCTGGTGTTTCGTTATAAATGCATAAAATTAGTTACCCAATTACGACTGTTCAGAATACACGAACACGCGAGATATAATAAAATAAGAAATGTTTTGGAGATTAACAAATATCTTGTCACGTTTCCACCATGGCAAATTTGTTTCCAGAAACAAATTTTAGTTACACTTATGATCTTGTTATTATCCTGCTAAAAACTGAGCTTGAATGAATGTTCGCAGTGCAGTGGTAGTATAAGCCGGAGATTCTGGCGTCAACAACAGGTGGCTTCAAAGCAATATGTCTCCATGAGATTTCCTTCCGTCTTGCGTCTTCTGTAGAGGGATGTTTCAACTAGTAGTCATCTTAATGCGCTCTAAACGACGACTTCGGTGAAGAAAATTTCAGTCATCCATTCTATCTCACTATATATTCCAGTAGAAAAGTATCATACTGAAACTTGCCGAAAATTCTGTATAAATTTCTTCATGCACCATCAAGTACATATAATTTGGTATCTATGTAATCAATCACTAATCAGCTAAGTACTGGAGGAGATGCTATACCAATTTCATATTAGAAGATCATAAAAAAATTATATAGAATGGAATTATTGTAGGTAGAAAGAAATGTTTAATTTTCCAATTAAACTAACTCTGTCTGGAAAAGCTCTTAAGAATTGAATACAACAATAAATAAGAAGGGACTTACAGATTTGATTCTTCACGTTCTCCATTAATTCAGCTTGGCAAGAGGGACTGATTGTGAAGCGAGGAATATTTTCGAAGATCACGTTAGAATAATTTGTTTCAAAGCGTACTCGGGCCTGATGTCGAAGGTGGCGACGGTGCCGTCGTTGAAAGGCAGCGAGATGCTTCCATCTATCACCAAGCCAGCGTCGAAACCTCCGGATTTGACAGTGAGCTTGTCACACTTCTGTCTTTCCGGGCAACAGTTCCCCACGACACAGCGAGTCGTGGTTAGCTCCCGTATCATGTACGTCATCCGCGTGTCCTCTGCAAAAATCAAAGAATGAGATGTTAGTCGGCGAACTGTCTGTGTAATATGTACGTCACTTTCTATCGGTTCGATTGAGCCGGACTGAAATTCTCAATCGATACATTCGTCCAGTTATTCCGATTTCAGCCCATAAAGATGTTCGGCGAGCTAGCTACCTGGAGGGTACATGAGAGCTCGATGGTATTTGTACAATAAATCGTTGGTCTCCTCCATGTTCAATTTCTTGCCCGTGGCTATTTCGACGACCCTCTGCACGGTATCAGCCGGCTGGAGGTTCATAGATTTGTACCAGGATCGAGAGCCTGACCCGGTGCAGACGCATACACCGGAAGATCGAACTCTATGCGCCTCGCCTTCCACGTGGATGATTAATGATATCGGCCTCGCCGCCGAAAATTCTCCCATGAATACCTGAATTTTACGAGCGGTCTATCGGTTATAATCCAACATCTCTGCGTACTTACAGTGGGTGTACACAGTATTCGTACACTTCTTTAAAACGAATAATTTTTTAGTTTACTAGCTGATGTGTAAATAATTTTTCTAAAAATTGGTGTTGGCTGCAATTACGAAGGAAAAAGAAAAGGTCACGATTTATGAATTTTTTATCTGTGCCTATAACGAAAATTTAAGAAAGCTATTCTTTTCAATAGCGGATTCTTTAAATTTTCATTACAGGCACAGATGAGAAATTTAAACATCATGATCTTTAATATATATATTTTTATTTATAGTTAAAGAAAAATTATTTACACATTAGCTAGTAAACTAATCCTTCTAAGATGTTATATCCATTTTAAAAGAGTTATTCGTTTTTCAAGGGTGTACGAATACTTTGTACAATCACTGCCGAAACGACTTGGATTTATTTGGTTTTAAGAAATTAAAACAAGTAAATTAGTACACGATGTGAGAGAAATTCGGAAGAAATTGCAATTAGTTGGAACACGCGTTATTTTCGTTGAGATCAACAGCGAATAAATTTTAGCGAATACTTCACTTCGTTCAACGCCAGCCAAGGTAAAACTCTCTGACGGGGCTGCAGAGCGTCCGCAATTTTCTTTTGGGTCGATCGTATCAGGGCTCTGCGATGTTTATGTAATACGATAATTACATTAATAAAAGATATTGCCAATATTTTAAAGTGTAATGCATATTTATGCGCGGCGAATATTGAAAAGGCAGAGAGAACCGTCAAGCGTTTTCTCGTGTACAGTATAGTTGTTTTATCGCGTAGTAATAATATTGTTTTTGCGAAATATAATCAACGAGTCGAACGTACAAAAATACAGAGCCGAGTCAATGGCATGAGTAATCGATATTGTTTATGGCGAAATTCCATGGCCGAGCGTTAACAGAACAATTTAGTGATATCGTTTAACCGAATAAAACAGAATCGAAAAATTTTCCTCGAATTGAAAAATCATATATCGGATAATGGTTTTTCGATTCTCCTTGTTTTTTCTTTTCTACTCCGAAATTATGAAGTCAAACTATGATCCACAATTATGATCCACCGTAACGCGCTCGTTACGACTTCTTTATGTGCAAATCGTAACTGTGCGCGGACATTGTAATTTGCAAGTTGTAACTGAGGTACTTGTAACGCCCCATAACTCGAAACTACTTGGGGAGAGGGACAACCATGAAACGAAGACGTATCGCGGGTCTTTATGAAAACGTAGAACGGGCGATACGCGTTGCTTGTTTAAAACTTAAGAGGATAAATTGTCGACAGAAAGAACTCCGTTAAACGAGCCGTTCCGAGGCAGACTATTCGCTATTAGAACTTCATTATATTTAAGAACCTAATTCCAGGTAGAAGTACTGGAGAACTGCGAAATTTCCACGCGCAGAACTTTTAATGTATACAAATAAGACATCATCTTTTATCAGAATTATCTGCGTGATATAGGAGTCTCGTTGAAGTAACAGTGGAAACGGCAAATTTTATGCTTCCCCATTTTCATGATTTTTAAATGTTATCAGTAGACTGCGGATTTTATGCATTCATAAAAAAAATGGGTAGGTGGAATTTCAAATAGTGAAAAGATTAAGAGAAGTTAGAAACACCAATATATTCTTTTCGACTTACTAAAATTATTCAAGAAAGAATGTACTTTTTATACTTGGCTCCTGTTTCTTATAACCGATGCACAACATTTTTATTTTACATAAAAATTCACAATCTAGATGTCAGTCTCTCATAACCTGGAGATTTCTTCAAACAAGAAATTATGCTTCTAATTTTTAAGTAATGGAACAAATACGAAAGAAAGTCGTTTATAAAAGCGGCGTATCGAAATACGATGAACCGTGTCGAAAGATTATAATGGTAGCGAGGTATTGAAACCGTGATGGAGAGGTGGAATAGCGGAAACGCGAGTGCCGATCGTATTTCCGCGGTGCAGTCGCATATCGCAGAGCGATGCCGCGAATAAAAATGCGCATATTGATTTCAGAAGGAGGGAAGAACAAGCTTAGATCAGAAAGGATAACTTTCCAATAATGCACCCACTCGACTCTTCTCTCTCCTTGGATCCGACTCTTCTCGTGTATGTGAAAGGGCCGTGTGTAAAGTCCTTCCCCATTCATTACGGTTCGTATCCGACTCCGCATCAAAACCGTGTATTCTCCTGAACGGAGTTTCGCGAACACGCTCTCGATATCGGTGGTGTACCTCGACGGGAGCGTAAAAACGTTACTTTCTTTCGAGACCCTCGGATTGATCCCGAACACTGGCTTTGTATTGTCACTAATTAATTTCGACGCGAGGAGGAACGTGCCGTCGCCGCCGACCGGGATCACTAGATCCGCCCAATTCACGCATCTCGTCGCGTCCACGATCCTGGAACAATCGAACACGGAACCGTCATGTCTCGTCAACATTTATCTCTGTCAGTGTTCATAGTCCCTTGAAACTGCCTCAAGGGGGCAGTCTCGTTTCCAGGACTGCAAGGCTGCAGGATGCGCCTCCTCATTTCACGATAATGCATGAGATGGGCTTTTTCAGTAATCAAAAGTCCTATTTTTACGTAATTTACATTATTTGGAGGCACAAAGCTGCACATCGAGCTATTTTTATAAACCTGCAAAAAATGCAAAAAAAATCAATATTTTAACAATTTCTTTTCTAGAAAACTATTAGTCATAGAAGTTCATTATTTTATAAGTGAAAAGATACGTCGAGAACCTAGGAGAAATGTTGTATTATTCATCTTTTAATCACTACTCCATCAATATGCATGGAAGGCAGACACAACTTATATCAATCATTGGATCTTGAAAGGTAAAAAGTGTTTCACTGTTAGATAGCCCACGTTTGTAAAAAGCAAACCTTAATCTTTATACGAGAAATAGTTTCCCATGGATCGTTAGGTACTAAAGAAAACTGATTCAGCATTTTCTTTTCTCGAAGTAGAACTAATGAATTTCTTACTCAAATATCACGCAAGACTGAAAGACGCATTATTCTGCACGTCAACGTCGCGTACATGCTTCTACTTTTGACGAGGAGGTCATAAACCCACGACGGTAGAAGGAACATAGAAAAAAGTGTGTGCACTATATTGTTCAGAAGTAGAATGCACCGTGTTTTCTTGCTTTTCATATTTTGAACGCTGGATAGCGGAGAAAATGCATTCTTTTGAGCGCAATATTGAAGATCTAGCGTAGTCTTGTGACGAACGGCTTCCAAACAATATAGCGAACGTGCGAACGAAAGGGATGAACTTTTCTTTATCATCGATTTCTCGTGGTTTTACCTTTTCGTAATGCGAAAAGCGATATTGAGTTTCTTGAGGACAGATTCTAAATTTTTCTCGCAAGCAATCTGCAGACGATGTTCGGCGAGGATTTCTTGCGGATCCATTCCTTGCTCCTTCATCTTCGACAGGATTTGGTCCTCCTTCAGATTGCGATTGCGATATTTTAAGAACTCCAGCGAGGACAGTTTCGAGATGCACAGCACTTTTTCTGGCAGCATAGGTCTCACATCGTTCGATAACAAACAAGCCAATAGTTTCATTACTAACGCGCACCTGAAATTCGTTTTCGATTTAGGTTATGATCGGTATTGTTCAATAAACTATTGTAAACATAACGCAGAACGCAAACGTTCCGGGATTAATGTTAATTAAACGAAGTAATTAGTTTAACACTTATTATGATGCTAAATATTGAATCACGAGATTGTTTGTTCGTCGTACCCGCTGCAGTAAATATTCGATCGCGCCGTTTACTATATCGAGGCTCGCAGCCATTCTTGAATTCAATCTGATAAATTATTAATAAATTTGTTTCGACGCTGCGCGAAATGTCAGTAGATACGAATGCATTTGTCGATTGTAATCGTTTCATTACCTGTGAAATGCAAACCAGCCGCGTTTATGCGAGTGGACACGCTGACTTTTGCATAATAGGATTTACAACTGTTATTAAGTTGATTTACGAATTAAGGCAAATAATAATATTTGTCAATGAACACTGTATTCGGTGAAATGTATATAGAAATAAATTCATGGTAATTATTTCATCGGAAGTTTTACTAAAATGTGTACGTATCTATTGCGACCAAAATTGCTTTGTGCAATTCGGTTTATAATTTCGTCGATTAAAACGACGAATATTCGTAGCGTTTATTTTTCATAGGAAAATTAAAACACCTTTACCCGGATTTGCTCGCTATGAATTTATATCAAAATTTTTATCCTCCCTTAAATCCTTTACATCCCCGTCTGAAAGGTTAAAGAACTTCGCAATTTTCCAACTAGTGGAGAACTTTCCGTGAACTCTACACCTTGGAATCATTATCCCTACATAGTGCCTGAATTTTGCAACGAAGTTTTCCGCTAATCGGATGTCAATAGTCTGAAGAAGGACTTACTAACTCCAATCGAGTTTACAGTGGATTTACGGGACCCAGAAATGAAGAGTTTAAAATATTACCTTGTGCAGCTCATGTTCCTGTGACCAAATGGTTCCAAAATATCGTAGATCCAGTTAAATTTCTCGTGTTCTTAGATATGTTTCAATTGGTAGTAGTTTTGTGGGAAACCATGTCTTCAATTTCCATTTGTCACGTCGTGCGAAATTACCTAAAATAAAAATGAACGAATGTTAGTAAAAGCAGAAGCCTCTCGCTTCAACATGGGATTAGGTTTATTGTTGCACTACTTTTATAAACAAAATGTTTGAAATTCTGAGTGTTCGAATACTGATTGGATCGACTGTGCATTATACAAAAAGAAATGGCTAAAAACTGATTAGATAGATTCGTTATTTATATAAAGTAAAGCTAGTGTCAAAAGTGCTTCAGCATGAGATTGGCAGGATCCATCGCTCGGGAGTCGGTTCCCTATCGCGAAACTTACAAATCGCATCGTGTCTCCGCAGATCCGCAACATCGAACGTAGCTTCAACTTCCCGGCAGAGTATTTGGCTACCGATTTGGACGCCACGCGGGAGAACGTGTTCTTCGGGATTACCTCACGTGTCCTAAGTGATACTCGGCACTCAGGACGTCGCGTCGGCGGGATTGCGTGTCTTGTACGTCGACTGTCGGCGAACTTCGGGACAAACTTCCCTGAAATTTTCGTCTCAATGGACACTGACCATTAAAGCCACTTAAGGTACCAGGATCTTCCCTTAACCTCGTCCGTCCAGCTATGCTCCCGTCGACCACGAAATATTCTTGCATGACGCACACATCGTCAATTCATCTGAACAAGAGTCGCCTCGATGACTGTCAGAGAATCTTAATTTTTGGCTAACGAAGATCTGCAACAATTAAAAAACACCTGTAGATGAATTTTTATTAAGTTCCACAGGCAAATTTTAATTTTCCGCTCCATTGATTAATAAATGTAATAAAATTGTTTGTTTAGCATTTTGCACAGCTAGGTCAGCAATCTACGATATTGTGCACCACTTCTAAAGAGGTTCTCTCTCGGCAACGTCTTACGAACTACCAGGAGTTTCTTTTTTTTATTTTCTGATGCTGGCGAGCTTCATCGATACCTGTGAAGTCGCAATTTTTCTTCCTTTGTAAAAAGGAACTCTTTTGTCCAATGGAATTACGGTGCTCCGAGGAACAGCACATACTTCGGCTGGTGCAGTTTTTGGTTCTGTGGAAGTAGCCGCGTCGGGTTTCCTGCAGCGGCCGAGACAGGGTAACTTCGCGGTAAACTTCGCAGAAGTTTTCGTCTCGAGGATAGCTGACCGCGGAAGCCATTTACAGTACCGGAATGTTCTCTTAAGACCCGTTGTCGCGAAATATCCAAGTGTTTTATATTTCTGCCGAGCATGGTCTACTGCTTCGGTGAACTTCTTCGGGATTTCGTATCGCTAACTTGGTCTTAGGATACTGTTACAGGCGAACTTCGAAGCTACGTAAAAAAACAAAAGAAGCGTTCGTGTTTGTTGCCAGGGATCGTCTGTAAAATTAGCGATAGTAAATGGTGTATCTCGGACTTTAAACTTTCTCGAGTATTTTTTGTCGAGAACGTTTTAAATTAAAAATGCAATTTTCAAAATTAAATGCATCCGCACGAGAGGCAAGGAGACATTTCAGTTTCCTTTCTTCGCGTTCACGGAAATTTCAACAATTTCCCGGAGCGTCGTGTGTACGCTGCCGGGTGCAGTTTTAAAATGTCTTGTTAAGGCTTGTAATAAGGTAGGACGATAATTGTATTTTCCCTAGAATTTTTATTATACTCGGTGATATGACAACGGGCCTCCCGACAGTAATTACACGTCGTACGCAGATTTTAGCTTGAAGAGGATGCTCGAGTCGAGTTTCTGGCTAGCCGACGAACTTCGCAACAAACTTGCACGCTCTTTCCCTATCCCATAGCTGCTGACCACCAGGACCACTTATGACACCGCCATGACATCCTGCGGAGGAAGAAATTCGTTTAACTGAACTTTTAAACCCGTGGGACCAAGATGTAAAATTTATTTTCTCGCCACGCAAAAAAGTTGAAAGCACTAGGATATTCCACGAAAATATTCAGTTTTTGAATTAGTCCCTCGTATTAGGATATATTTTAGAAATTCTACTGTTCATAGATGCAGCGTCTCAGAATCGTGATCTTTAAAAAAGTAATTATATTCCTCTGATGTTATTTTTCTCATTATTTCACGGAAAAGATTATGTGGTATTTACGTGATCAATTTCACTCACAATATTTGAATGAGTTTTCTAGACAAGATGACTTTACAATCCAATATGTTAACATTGTCCATTGTCATTGCTTCGTTCTTTCAATTATTGTAGTTCAAATTTTCTTTTTGAAACAGAGTCTCTGACTTCGTTGAACGTACAAAATGTATAAACTTCTAAAATTGATTACATGTTTATGCCATTTAAAATGAAATTTCATCTCTTCAGTACCAAGTGTTGAAAGAGTAGCAATAGGCGGGCGTGTAACAACTTCTGGCAGTGCATCGCGACGTGTATGCGCTATGGCTGGCGCCGGCAAGGGACCAACAGTCATTTGATATTCTGCAGGCTAGATTAAAATTCGAGTTGTATCGATTGCACGCACTTTTCCCAGCAATCGAGCATTTCTTCGCATTATTTATCGAGCGGAGACGATCGCACGTAAACGGCTCTTGAGGCCGACAGTAGGTAGAACTGGTCTTAGAGGAGCAATGATCCACCGGGCAGTCCACGTCGTAGAAAGGGTTCGAGGTAGCGGCGCAACGAATGTTCGAAACACATTGAGTCTCGCAACAATCTCCGCGGTGCAACTGACTGCTGGACGGGCGAATCAACTTCGCACAGCTTCGGGTCTCGGCTTGATCGAGTCTAGTGGGAGAGGGAGGTATTATCCAAGCTCTGCTCTCCCATTTATTACGTTCAAGCTTTTGCTGTTTTTCTGTTCTGCTTTTCGGTATATTTGTCTCAAGAATGCTCTCAGTCGGCACTACTGTCCCCTGGTCCGTGTACTCAACTTCCTCGATAGTTAACGAGTCCGTGTCTGCTGCTGGTACTGTTGTCCCCTGGTCCAAGTCCTCATCTTCCTCGATAGTTAACGGGTCCGTGTCTGGTGCTGGTACTGTTGTTCCCTCTTCCAAGTCCTCATATTCCTCGATAGTTAACCGGTCGGCGTCTGGTGCTTCTGTAGATTCTGCATCGTCCTGGGTAACACTGGCGTTTTCCTCGTCCGTAACGAACGCATCTTCGTCGTTCTCTTGGACCAATTGTTCTTCTGCTGCGTCTGTTAGGTCTTGATCGTCTTCCACGATTTGCGTCTCCACAGAAGCGGCTATCGAGTACACGCTCTCTTCCTCTACTATCGTAGCTAAATTTTCTGCAGTATCGTCCTCACCGATAGCAACCGTTAACGTGTCGCTCTCCTCGAAGCTGGTCCCAGCTTCGTTGACCTTCTGCATATGAGTAGACCGACTTATACGCAAATTTGGGCAATCCGGATGACATAATCCTTTCTTAATTTCGGAAATTTTCCTCGTCCCGGACAGCAGCCTCGATCCTTCGTCCCAGGAATCTTTTTGTGGCTCATCGCTCGGCGCAGCTTCTGCTTGTGTCTTTGTAACCTGCTTGAGGTTGTTCTCCACGGAGGAGGACTCGTGTATTATTGGAACAGTGTCTTCGTCGAAGTCGGGGCTATCGGTTTCGATGCTTTTGCTTCTGGAAGAGTGAAGAATCATGTAATGCCCTTCATGATGTTCGAAATCCGGGCAGGCCTTTCCGCAAGATTCATCGTTCGTCTCCGTGGAAACAGCAAGTTGTGTGTTCGAATATATTTCCGTATGTATGTGAATGTTATCGGTTTGGATTATTGTTTCGATCTCAACGTCCCTCGTTTCGATCGCGTTTGGCACATTGTTCTGTATTCGTACATCCTCCGGGCAGACGACCGTGCGTCGAAAGGACAAGGTTCCGAAGGGACAAGCTTCAGTCATTGTTTCTGGATTTGTTACACTCCGTTATCTTGTACCTATTGATAGGTTTGTTTATGTATTTGACTGGTAACCATTTCTCGGTACTTCTGGAAAAATTTCGTGGCTGATATTAACGGAATATCATTGATTCGTAGAGATTCGATTGCACGTCCAATTTAAGATACATGTTGCCCAGAGGTTATAGGAAAATTCCGTCACGGATG
Organism: Lasioglossum vierecki; assembly: GCA_028455595.1. NCBI lineage: Eukaryota > Metazoa > Arthropoda > Insecta > Hymenoptera > Halictidae > Lasioglossum > Lasioglossum vierecki. Next base: position 8,732,225 of record CM052339.1, on the reverse strand, counting down.
CATAGTGAAGTTGAATTGACTTGACGATGCATTTGCGCCCTGAATGTAGCGATTGGTTGTGACTTCTGATCCTGTCTCGTCGATAAACAAATGACAAATGTACTTCGATTGTGAACATAGATATATAGAGATATATGTCTATGATTGTGAAGAAATGTTTTATACAAAGTAATACATTTGAAAGAATTACCTTACTGTCTTATTCATTTCATTGGTTTCTCCCTGCCACAAGGTCCCTTGCAATATCCTACTGGAAAAGAAATATTTCATCGCAGTATACAATAGTAATATTCAATTCAACGCGTAACAATTAAAAATGCCAATGTTACGAAACGTACTAGAATCTTGCTTCGTGCTCCATTCCGGCCTAGTTCGTCGATTTGGTTGTTCCTCTCTCGTAGTGCCAGTATTAACACACTGACTTTGATCTATCGCTTCTTTACCAGGTCCTTTACCGGTTCTCGAGGTCGTCGGTTTACCATTAGACGTACGTTTAGGTCTCCTTTGGGTGCCCGATGCTGTGTGGTTGCGCGTTTTCACGGGCTTCGGCGTATCATTGACCTTCGTCAGGTTACTGACGTCCGCCTTGTCAGTGACCTGCGGCAACTATTGAATTTTATTTTCTAATTAGTTTCTATTAAGGAGGTAGACCCGTTTCTAGGATCGCAAAGGTGCGGGAAGCGCCTTCTTATTTCTCGATAATGCAAAGATTGGGTTTCTCAGTAGACACAAAGTCCTATTTTTAAATAACTTCATGCGTAGCTTTATGCCTTCGAATAATGCAAACTACGCCATCTTTTGTCTAGCACTTTTGAGACTATCGTATAACCCCATTTTTGCATTATCGAGCAATGAAAAGGCGCATCCCGCACCCTTGAAATCCTGAGAACGTGAGTCTATCCTGTTTAGGAAGCATTCTAGTTTCTCAAAAAATCTGTAGCACCGAGCAATAAATGTTAATGTATAAATCGATTCGTACATCAGCGCCATTCCCATTGGATGAAAACGATGCTGCGTCCGTATCCGGAGCTGTTTGCAGCTTGATGCTCATCAGTATCCTCTTCTTGGTATTCCCGATTTGAAATTCGGACAGGATCTTCGTTAGGATCGTGCTGGACGTTTGCATGTGTATGCTCGCGACGCTGCGACCCTCTTTGGTCACTCTACTGACAGTCGCTTTCGTCTTGCTGACTTTTCCCGCATCGTCGGCAGTTGCTAATTCAGTCGCCGTTGAGGGATCATCAGGCACAACCACAGTATCAATTACCGCTGAAGAATCTTCCACCGTGTCAACGTCAGCTGCAGCTCCAGAATCATCTCGTACTTCCGTAATATCAATGGCATTGTCTTCATCTGGTATTTCCGTAATATCAATGGCATTGTCTTCATCTGGCACTTTCGTAGCATCGGTATCCATTGACATCATCGTGTGAAATTGTCCGTCCCCATCATCATTGCCACCTGGATCTTCCGCAGCATCCGGCATTGGCATCGGCGAATCATCTGGTACCTCGGAAGTTTCCCCAGGAACTTCTTCATCGGCTGTTATCGTTTCAGATTCGGATTCACCCGCTGTATCGATGACAGGATCATCCGGCACAGTTTCGTCGACTATTTCGTCTTGCGTGTCGTCTGTAGTTACATCTTTTGGTGCTTCTGGGGCGTCGATTTCGCTATCAACGCCAGAGCTCTCAGCTTGAAGAGTGGTGTCAACTAAATCGGTGTCGCTTCCTCTGACAGCTACCGTGGAAAATTCGTCATCCTTAGTTGCGTGCTTGACCGCCCCAGGTCCACAGGAACAAGAGCTTTCAACCTGAGCAGATGTTTCCGTGCCAGAGGGGCTGCATACCACTCTGTTTAGCTTAATTATCTCGCACTGGATCTCTGAATCGGCTGTCCCTGCTGCCGATCTCGGAGTTGTTGCAGTTGGATCTCCAGCCGCTGGTGCTTCCTTTGTTTTGGAAGCTGTTCTTGCGGGGGGCAAGGCACTGGTAGGTGTTCTTGATGTCACTCTTCCGTCTTGGGCAGTTGGTTCTCCCTGTCTCACCTGTATAATTCTTCTCTGAAAGGCTACGCTTCTCTGTGTGGCACTCGTAGGATCCATGGTCGAGTGAGTGACGCTCGTTTGAATGGTGGAATCTATGGTCGTGGTAACTGGTTGCCCTTGTCGGGCTCTACCTCTGGCAGCTTCCATCGAGGGTTGTCTTTGCGTGGCTTGATATCTGGAGTTAGCTCCACGACTCGACGACGAAGAGTTTGAGTTTGTATCCTTAGAGTTCTTCCTTTTTGGAGGACCTCCGGGACTGTCGCTGCCGCCTCTCTCGCGAATACCAAAACAGCGTTCCCGATCGTCACGAGCCGTCTGACAGTAATTATAATGGTCATCTGGAAACGAAAACTTTCGGTTTCCCAACATTACGCGATTTTTGCGAGACAGAGAAAATTAGAGGTACCGATTTCTGTTCAGATACAAGATCCAGCGCACGAGAGAATTTATTCGATAGCGTTTAATCAAGGAGGTTTATTGGTACATACATTTCTGACATTGGAACACCCCGGTCGTGTTCGAGTCTTCGTTAAAATAGCAACAGGCGTTTTGGCAACAATGCGGATTACAGTTGTTCGAATCGTCCGTGACCATTTCTGTCCAACATACGCTCTCGCGCAAACAGTTCGACAGATTACCTTCGTTCGCGCAGACACCAGTGCGATCGCAACCTTGACATTTGTCGGGTTTCCGTGTGCATTTCTTAAACAGCTTCCCCTTGGACGTTTGCTTCACTAGATGATTGATACTGGTCGCTGCCGTTCTCAGGAAATGCTTACAAGAGTCCTGCAGCCATAACTTTCCTTTACGGAATTCCTCCCACATCGATCGCTCGTACGCTTCGCACTGCTGCCAACAATCGGTCTTCTTCGTATCGAAACACACTGTGCTTGCCCTGCGAAATATTTTGTTATATCTAAATACTTCCTTTTTTAAAATTAAACTTGCTGCTGAGACAAGCTGTTATCCGATACAGGATCCTAATTACGTGTTATGCCCGATCTACGATAATAAAAGTATGTTCTAATTCACGAACTTTGACTTCAACTGCTTACTTGTGGCTGAACGGTTGATGAAGACTGCAATTGGACTTCCTCTTGCGAGCTATCCCCTTCTCGATCGCGTCGCAGGCGATCTCCGGACACTCGATCTTATCTGAAAAGCTGCGTCCCATATATCCAGGCTGAGTCCTGCAATTCGGGTTGCACTTTCTCTCGCATGGATCGGCGCGTTTCTTCGACTTGCTTCGAGTCTTCAGCACGTCCGACTTGTTTCTCTTGACAGGGTCGCTTTCTCTTCGGACTAGACCGTTACCGAGCGACTCCGACGAGGCGTGGCACAAACGCAACACCTGTCCCGATCTCAAACAACGCAAATCAGCAACGCTGCTACCAATCTCGACGAACAGACTGGCCCTCGAAGGACTGCACTTCCTCGAGCAGAACGAACAGCACGAATGTCGAGGCTTCGTGAAGTGCACGCGCTGAAGACAATGCTTGCTGGACGAACAACGATCGCATTTCGGCTCCCTCGAGGAACAACATTTTACAAATTCGGTGCAATTCGCGCACACTTGGTGAACACGCCTGACCGAATGCACGCTGATGCTCGAGGAGCACGGTTTCGGTTCGTGCGAATAGCAACAGTCCTCCAAGTACGCGTTCGACGAGTCGAAATCCATGTTTTGGCAGTTCTGACATTGGTTACAGTCCGATTCTGAAAGCTCCACGACGTACGTATCGCAGTTGCCATAACAAGTCTCGAAGGTGCAACGATGATTTGGCTCAGTAACTTTCCTGCGTTCGAATTGGAATAATGTAATAATGGAATTTCAGGGTGTGGAATGGATGAAATGGAACGTACCTCTCTGTTTTATTTTTCAACGCGCAGTCGGGGTTCGTGCGCTTCCTGCGTTTCTTATTCCACATCTGATTGATGCTGAAAAAAACGACGCTTACTTTGCCGTTCTTGAGTATCAAAGAGTTTTAATTAACTATGTAAATTAATGTATTATATAATGTACAGGATGTTTAAGTAATTAAGAATTACAAAAATGTTTTAATCAATCAAACTGTAAAATAAATCGTAGAGAAAACTATGTAAATTAATGTATTATATAATGTATTATATAATCTATTATATAATGTATTGTATAATGTATTGTATAATGTATTGTATAATGTATTGTATAATGTATTGTATAATGTATTGTATAATGTATTATACCATGCATTATATAATGTATTATACCATGTATTATAAATAATGTATTATACCATGTATTATACAATGTATTATACAATCTATTATAAAATGTATTATACAATGTATTATATAATATATTATACAACGTAGTATACAACGTATTATACAATATATTATACAACGTCGTATAAATGTATTATATAATGTATTATATAATGTACAGGATTTTTTACGTAATTAAGAATTACAAAAATGTTTTAATCAATGAAACTGTAAAATAAATCGTAGAGCAAGATGTTAATGTTATGGCATAGAATAATAGGAGTCCCGTCGCTTCTGGCTTGTTAACCTACCACTAATTTGTTGGGACTTGCCTTACATTACATTTCGTCTCAACACCGAACATGTGGGGTCGGTTTGGGTTCTCGAAAACGACGGGATTCTCGTATATATGTTCCCGAACATATTCGTGAATCCCGAGCATCGAGTAGCCCACATTTTCGGGTTTTCGCGCACCTCTAGAGAATAAATTTAAGAGGCAAATTGAATCTCTGCATGGAGCATATCAGCGCGGAATATTCACCTTTCGTAGCACCGTTTGAACGAGACGTTGTGCTTCGCGGTCTCGTCGCATTTCTTTTCACAGGCGGCACGCTGCGGGCTCGGGTTTACTCCGGCTTTGCAATTCGCGCAGACATTATGATTTGGATTTGCTTCGAACAGAGCCGAGTCGAAGCCATTGCCGAAGTTGTCGCAGCAAGGATCACAGCTCCCGCTCGGCCAAACGTTTCCGTCGTTGAAATTCTGCTCGTTTCCTTCGCAAGCGTTGCCTCCTCCTCTTTCGTGCTCGCACATTTCCGCGTAATTCTCACTTTGCCGGCCCGCCTTTTGATATTTCGTGTCGCGCGGCCGATTTCGCGGGAAATCCCGCGCGTTACTGCTCTCCAACGAATCGCACGACACCATGGAGCTGTTTTTGTCCTCATTCGGGAGACAACAATTTTTTCGTAAGCCGTTCGCCACGCCGCTGGTCCACGGAACCTCCGTCTGTCCACATTGCCCGGTGCAAACGTTCCCGTTGAAATCCATTGATCGGCTCCTGCGTCGAGCAAATATGCACGTTTATCTCCGGCGAGTGTGCGATTACCGAACGCCTGGAAGATCATAGCGCATTACCCAGTATTATAGAGTACGGTAAATGTTCGACGGGAATGGCCAATAGTCTCTGAAATAAATTAATTAAGGATGCCGTGCCGTACGAACGCCAGCCTGAATCGGTTAAGCCTCTCTCTCTCCGGATGAAGGTGTCCTGTTCTACTCGTGCGGGGAATAGCCGCCACCATAATCTGGAAATAATTCGTGTGGTCACTAGTATGATTATCACTACTGTTCTACTCCCTGCGGGAAAACGCGTACGGATTGAAATTGCTTCGAATAACCTCTTCATATGTTAAGTATAGTAAATCTAAGATTTGAAAACCATTTATACCAATACAAATTTTTGAAAGGTCCTGATTATGATTTGTCATCTTTATGTACGTTTGGCGTTATTTATAAAAACCAGAAGAGAATTCAATTTTGTTTCGTTAATAAAAATGTTTCTTGCTGCTGATGTTACAAGCAGCAATTGTATCATTATTGTTAGATACATAATTCAGAAAATGTGTCGCTCCATTCTCGTCGAAAATAAATGTTTTGATTTATAATTGGATCAGATGGATAAGAAATTGATGTTAAAAATTGTTGTCTATATTATCACGTGTGAGCGTTTCAGACAACGAAAAGTCTTGCGTAGCAAAATAGAAAGTATGTAGAATCGCACGAACAATTTGTTAATAGGATGAGATGGAATTTTTGGTGCATATGGGAAAATCGGTGTGGCGGGGTCACGTGTGTGATGCGTCGGCGGTTTCCATCGGAGGTCGAGTCACATTTTCAGCGGACAGGGTCCCATTTACTTTGTAATTTGTAGACTTCGAAATTTCTTGGGGTTATTTTTCATTGGCGAGTCATGGTGGACGGAGGGAGGCACCGAAAAGTTTGGTTATGAGAGGTCGGTAAACATTCGCGACCGTTATCGAACGGCTCAGTTATCGCAGTGTATTTTTACGATCGCAGATCGCCGCCGTTGCACACGCGTCGTGGAATATTCAGCCAGACGCGGGAAACAAGCGTGCTGCACGCGAGAGAAATATTCTATATTTTTTTAACACGTTCCGTAAATATTTTTTATGCCTATACACCCGCGAGCTTAAACTCGAATTCTATGAATACTTGGCAAACACACCGAACATCATGACCGAACTTCGTGTATCGCGGCTCCGCTGAAGGCACGCGTGATATGAATACGTTATTTAATGGTCGACAAATTTTTGGATCAACATCGGATTACAGCCACCTACGCGGACGTAAATACTTTGCCTGTCGCCTGGGCATACGGTATTTAAAAATATCGCGATTTCAAAGTTTCGTTAAACAAGAATACACACGAACCGAAAGCATGTTCCCGTATGTAGTTTTCGAAGAGAATGTAATTTTACATTCCAATTATTTGCATTTAACATCGGTAACGTCATGTACGTTTTGGGAATCGAGAAGACCAAAACACTGTGCAAAACTCGCACAAATAACTCTCAATTAAGTGAGGTAGCCAAATGATAATGGTCCGCCCTGCATCTCGCTCTTAAAAATTTTCATTGGGAGACTGACTCGATATTACCCTAATAGCACAAAAATAATAGATAAATATTTTTTTCAAATATTAAAAAAATATTTTTTAAGCCACATTTTTTCATATGAGAAAAATATTGAATCTGAATATTGTATACATGTACAAGAAATATAAATTGAATGTTTAAGAAATATAAACTAAATATTCAGAGAATGTAAACTAAATATTTAAAAAATATAAAGTAAATGTGAATCCAATATTTGAAAAATATAAATTCAATATTTAAATAACATTCAATAAAATTTTCAAATTTAATAAAAAGTAATAACAGAAATTATAAACTATGAATATCTGTTACTTTCTGTGCACTGCTTGAGGGAATTACAATTAAGAAATTTTTTTATAATAAGAAAAAAATATTTTTTTCATAATATGAAATAAATATTATTTGTACATTAGGAAAAAATATTCTGTTTCTAATATTAAATAAAGATTTGTTTTATAATGAGAAAAAAATATTTTTCATAATATGAAATAAATATTATTTGTATAATAATAATAATATTTAAAACAATATTTTTCTCGTAACATGAAATAGATATTTCCTACATATTTAAAAAGAAATATTTGTTACTTAATATAAAATAAATATTGTATGTATATTTAAATATTAAGAAGAGATTGAATCTCTTTTTAATATTACATGAATGCGTATACAATATTTTGTGCCACTAGGGTACAGTCCAAGGGATTAACAATTCAAGGTGTACAATTAATTAACCCTGTCAAGATCGCAAGTGATCCGACAGCTGCATACAAAGTATTTCTGAAAATATTTGCAGGAAAACGCACTGTAGCTCTGGTCGAAAAAGAGCTGATGTACGATGTATAGTAAATATTTATATGTTCTATAGGAAATTTGCACAGTGTCACGAACGTGAATGCATCGAGGATGAACAGAACAACATATACTCTGTGCTACATTTTTTAGATTTTGCGAGAAACTTTTACATATATATTTTATTTTTGATGGATGCGCGTTTCATCAAGTTAAAATTCTGACTGGTAAAACACTGTTCCCGGGATCCACTTTTAATCATTTGAGTTTTTACGTATGAATAATATTTAGGTCACTCTCGTAAGTGATTACAAACGTTTCACGTCGAGCCTGCATTTTACAGCATTAATTTCAAAATTACTGTTAGGACAGCAAAATTATGAAAAAAATATAAATACTACGTTTTGTTGGGAAAATATGTGGTTCGATACCCACCTTAACGAACTACATATTATAACCACATTTTATTTTCCCGTCGCGAAATAAAATGAATAAAAAAGACAACAATGTACTTTGAAAATATTCGCGTGCAACCGGATTTCAATTAAAGGTTCCAGCGACGAGAGAAAAATGACGCAAGCCAAAGCAACCACTTGACCGAGAGGTTGACAACAGTTAGGCAGATCTCGTTGAAAAATATTTTGTCGACGGATAGAAGACCCGATCGTTTTCACGAATAGTTAGAGTTTGGTTTACACGTATGCGTAGCTGTTTGGAAGCGAAAAACTATATTCGAGCTGTTGCCGGTACAGTTGTATACTCTTTGGAGCCCCCGCATTCTTTCTGTTCTCAACGTTGCTCCGCTTTCACGTCGAAATTCGCAACGTTGCGTTGCCAGGCTGCAATTTCTCATGTTACGAAGAGGGAAATAGGGAGAAAGAGAGAGAATGTGCAGCCGACACAGTCATATTGTCGCGGATCAGAAAAGGAAATGAATTATTGAAAGGACTTGAACGCGTCGTGGCGAAAACGTTTAACGCTGTTCGGGCCGCGACGTCGCGAGCAGGAAAATAATAGCGTAGCCCACTTCTAATTAAACTGGCCGATGCACGATACACGTGAGCAGAGCCGTTTCAAAAATTTACATCGACAACGAGAACCTGTTGTGCGCTCCAGTTGCCGGCGAACAATACTGAATAGGTAGATGCATATTCCGCCGTTACGGAGCAGCCGCGGTCTACCGTCTGCAGTTACACGGCCGCCACAATAGAAGGAAAAGTGCATTTTTTCCGCGTTCATTATAATTTCGTATTGTTAACCGACGGATAATAATCCCGTCGAGGGAAGAGCGGCGCCGCACGCGCGATCTACGGAAAACTGCGTGCACCCGCGACTCCCGGAAATTTTTAGTTAAATTGTAGAGAAACTTTTGTGGTCCGCTAAATTGGGCTATGGTGGCACAGACACGCGTTTCAAATCTCATTATAATTGAGTCAAGAACCTTTCTACGGTTCTATCTATTTCCGTTTGTCCAGGAACGACCAATATGAATTGTAAAATTGATTAAAATTTATTTATTGAGACATTGAAAACTGTAGCGTTTGTGTTATAAATTTGATCCATTGTAATTATTACACTGCAGATCTTTATGCATTCATAGCAAAATTGTAGGAAAATTTTTCTAAATTCAAGATGCCAGTATGTGATTTCTTAAAATCATTAAGAAAAAATATAATTATATAAAAATATAATGTTGATTTTGCATTACTATTTTAATAGACGAAGTCTCATGGTCCCCTATTTATTTCGGATAATCGAGGTTCTACTGCAAACACTTTTGTGTAGTTTGTGACTGGAAAATTATACTTCTTTACAAATCGATATAGTACATTAGTATCTTCTCTTCAGTTTTTAGTTAGATTAGTATATTCATTGTTGCGTACGAATAAACGTTCTAAAGAAATGTTTTATATTTTATTCATTCGCCAGCGATCACGTCTGACAATGACACACAATTTCTTTGCAGTCTGAAATGACAGATCGCGAAGCTGCCAATAAAACACGGACTTGTAGCTTTGAAAAACTCCGTACAGTCCAGTACTTCGACATCGGAAGGGTTTGGCTGTCACGTGTAGTGATGGATGTCTGGAGGTTTAAATTCGGTGGAATTTCTGGCTCGCCCTTTCGCGTCTCCCTTCATCGCGAGCGCCCTTCCTGTCTGCTCTTTCATATACAGGGTGTCTCAAGTACTTGGACACTTTTACCTGTGCGACACCAACGAGAAAGCAGCGTATCACATGTGATGCCCATTTGTAATCCGTCCGACGAGGTTAATGAACACGAAAAAACACATCAAATTACGTAAAATAAAAAATATGTAAGAGTATCAGTTCTTAATAAAAATGTGCATTACGATTAGGGTGTGAAAATTACCAGTTTGTTGCAATTGCAATAGCCAGAAAAAAATTATTAGTACAGTGCTAATAAAATTTGGTTCATTTGACGCCTGTTTTTAATCCGTTCCACAAGATTAATGAACACGGAAACACACATCAAATTACGTAAAATAAAAAATATGTAAGAGTATCAGTTCTTAATAAAAATGTGCATTACGATTAAGGTGCGAAAATTACCAGTTTGTTGCAATTGCAATAGCCAGAAAAAAATCATTAGTACAGTGCTAATAAAATTAGGTTCATTGGAATAAGTAGTAAAACATTTCAGAAAGCAAACAAACATTGATCTCGGCGCGAAAGAACCACGGGACAGCCACGTGAAAAATATATTTGCTGGTACCGAGGCTTACGACCGAATACTTTCAGTTGGGACAGTAATGTTCTAAATTTTTGAGGTACTTCTTCATGGAGAAGCAGCCTAGTGGAATATCTTGTGCATAACATTCCGGCGTGCGGCAGCCTGTTAAATATGTTAGAGAATTTAGTCAGATATGTGGCGGGACACCCTGTATTTATGAATATAACCGGCAGTACATTTACACCCTCGGAGAGGTGGCCTAACCTACGCGTGGGGTTGGTTAGGCTTCGGGGTTGGGTCACGCATCAGAGAAAGGAGGCAGACATTCTCTCCCTACCATTTTCTTTTTTCTTTCACTTCTCCCTTCCTTTTCTTCCCGTGTCTCCGTGGGCACCGTCTGGCAAAAGGGGTTACCGCCGCGCTCTTCTTACAAAAACCAAGGTATAAAATTGTATTCCGCGGTTCTGGTCGAGGGATCAAGCCGCCTCCGCGAGAACACGAGATCCCCCGTGTATTTTGTAAAGGTAATCCGCGGGTGCTTTTCATCCGTGAAATGAAACGTCTCGAGAGAACGCGGAACAACCGGAAGCCGGTTAAATTTCATCGTACAGGTGCGGATCCACCGGATATTCTGCATCCGAACAGCTATAATTCTGTTTACTTTCACGTGCCGCCTATGTATACTTTATCCGAGGCCGATCAACTATGAAGGAATCCGGAGAAAAATGAGCAAATCTTTTAACCCTCGTCCGACCCTCGTTCCACAAACTGAATCTGTCCCTCGATATCAATTGGACACAGTAGTATACACGATATGGTCAAACATGAACCGTTTGTTAGTGCTTGTTATTCCAACGTTATACAGAATTTATTTATGAAGAAATTGGCTAGGTGAAATATGAAACAGTGAAAAATTAGAAAAGTCTAAAAATGTAAGAAGCTATTAGGGGATGAAATGAATTTTTATTTATATTCATAAAGACCTCTAGTCTAGTCATAATTATGGGCATATATTTTCTTTACAGAAAATGTTCATTACGAAGAAGCAAATTGAAAAATAAACGAGATATTCAACATTCAAAAATTGAATTGTTATGCTAGTACATTCAGTGTACGAAATGTTCATGGCTGTTGTCAGGAATTGATCGAGTTCTTCATAAATCTAATTGCGAGCTAGAAAAAAGAATTTTATCAGAATATTGTCGAAGAAGGATCGAGGTGGGAGCTTTGATGTTGGATTTCCGACAGGTTCTTGGCCGCAGAGTCGCTACGCATCGTTTCGCATTAACGGTTACGAGACACCCCTTACGCGGTGTCCACATCGAAAGGGTTAAGCGAAGTTATTCGATTACGTGAATCCGCAATCGATTACCCGGGGTGTCCCTGGGCCCTGGGCATTGAATCAGGTGCAGACGCATGCTGATAGTCTCGCGTGTGGTTGGAGGGATCGGGGACGCGCGTGTATCCACGCATGGGGTACGCTTGAGAGCACGCATTTGTCTTAGCGCAACGCGTAAGGGAAGATCCCCGGCTTGCGGATGGTACCTACACCCTAGAGTGGGGCTCTTGAGACACCAGACACCCCTCTCGCTGTCTGGTCACACGGCAACCCTTTTTAAGTGGTGAGTATTATGTCACTCTTGTGCTTTAATAGACACCTACACCCATTCACCCCCGGCGACGTGTTCAGGCTGCGTGGAAAAATGCTTCCCTTTGCGCGCCGAAAATAAAACTCGTCTCGGGAAGAGGGGGGCGAATCGCGGGGTGTCGCGCCTCTTTCTTTTGTGAAAGACACCCGGCGATGCCCTCCCTCTTCTTGCGTGCCGTTTTCAGCTCGCTGCCATCACGCTTTTCCTTCTTTTTAGTCAAAATAACGCACCCGAGGCTAGGCAAGCATACCCCGGCGCTTTTTCACCAGCTTACGCAAGGAAACTCAAGAATTCCGTGTGGCGGCGAGTCCTGCCGGAAACACTCCACCGATGGCCTGGGAAAGATGAGGATCTACTGAGCAAATATTCGTACACTATAGTTAGATGATGTTTGGTCTTCATTATTTTCTTGCGACACGTTTGACATTTTTGCGGCATTTTTTTTTAATGGAATGACACCAAACACGACACATGTTGGATCATATTTACCTGGATTATCCAAACTGGTCAGTGGAACACAAGTGTTTAGATGATAGAACAGTCATCGAAATCGGAATTGCAGCCTTTCCGTGAATTTTGAAGAGAAATAAATGGTACCTCCGTTATGGGTTGAGGTGGTTAATCCAGCGAGGAAAATAATGGGCGTGGAGAAAGATAAAAATTTGGTAAATAGATCCGTAGAGGACGATCGAATCGGGTGCTCTCGAATCTCATAAAGAACTCATCATGCCAAACTAATTCAATTACGCGCTGCGGCGGTGAAAGGATTTTCATCGTAGCGGGGCAGTTTTTGGTAAAGGGGGCTGCAACGTGGGTGCAACGGTGGGGTTTAATACTGCAATTTGAATGATACTATGTGTGTCGGTGGGGAGAGTTTTCGGGGGAGAGGAAGTGGGAGAGTGGCAGGAACGAGCGAAGGGGTAAGAGAAAGTGGACTGAGGTGAGTAACCTGCAGACAGGGTGGAGAGATAGATAATCAAGGCCAGACTGGAGGCCAGCCAGACATGTTAACCAATCAATCGCGTACGTAGCGGACCTATACCATCGATGGTCGTACACACGGGGTTCCTGGTGTGTATGAGGGTTTGCCGGGTACGGTGGATGGAGATCGGAGACCGGGTGGTGGGAGCTCGATGCTCAGGCAATTACCTAGACCCGATCTAGCCACAGTCCCTCGAGCGTAATCACCAACACGTGCTGCTATTAGGCGTGCACGTGATCGATGTGTTGGACTCCCCGGAAAACCAGCAGCCTGCCGGGACCGGTCAGATTTTATCCAAGGGACAAGAGACGCGTGCGGCTCGTATTGCGATTTGTTCGCTGAACCTTTGCTCTCTTTTCTTATCCTTTCTCTTTCTTCTTTGCTCGTCCTCTCTCCCTCTTTCCCACTCTCCTCATGTTTCCTACCCTTCGCGTTAACGTGCGCGCTGCCAAGATCGAAGATTCAGATACGATTCCCTGCTTTGAAGCTCTAATTAATGTCCGCGTCGCTTCCTGTCCTCTACCTTCTCGGAAAGTGATGTTGGACCGTGAGCCAATTCGAAGTTCTAACTTTGTTTCTTGCATTTAATAGTAGTTCTACTTTTTTTATTATTAGTACAATTTGTACGGACGTTTCAGTATTTTATAATACTTCATAACATACAAATGTTTCAACACGAGTTTTTTCAATCGGTAATGAAACATTTCTTTCGTCCTAGAATCATTGTATTCTGTACCATTTGTTCCTTTTTATAGTTATGAAATTGATACAATACCTCATACAATACTTAATTTTCATCAAGTATTATTCTCATTAAATTGTAATTTTCAATATTTTGAATAATGGTGCAGCAATTTTTAGATATGACTCTCCGGGTTAAATCTGGAACAAATAGTTATTCAGAAACGAGTCAGGTAGGTATTCTTTGCTATGATAGTTTTCAAATCGCCGCGAACATTCCAGGCAGAATTGAACTGCGGACTGAGAAGCGTGAAAGTCAATGATCGAAATAAAATAGAGGCGATAAAACGAAAAATCACATCCAGTCTCGCGGAAACAAAGGCTTCGCGTTTCCATCGTGGAAAACATTTTTTTACACCTGAGTAACACAGGTCTAACACGTATATTCAATTAACGTACATAGTGATCGTTCGGGGTGTTTGGCATTCAGGGGACTATAACAATTTCCTGAGGGTAACGCGAATACAATTTGGCGGTATTCCAATCGCGATACACGCGGTTTTAAAGTTCGTATATTTCGAATAAATCCCGGTTAATCCTTTGGGTATGCTGAGTGATTCATCGAGCCGATTTCAATCTTGCGACATTTCACGGATGACGTTGCTCTCATACGGCAATAAGCATATCATTTTTGCTAGCAACGCCATTGGAAAGAACTATGTTCTTTATTTTGCAAGCGATGCAGGTTCGTGTTCGCCGAGAAAGATGTTCGGAACAATTAATTTTAATTTGCCGCATCTGTTGGAAAAATATGGCTGCAATTTATGAATGTTTTACTCGAGCAACAACGAGCCCTTCGTAATTTATTTTATCATTGGTAAATATGTATATTTCTGTAGTTACTTAAATATTACTTATTAAATATTAAACATTGCAGATGCAGTAATTCGATATTTCATAAATTGATATTTACTTAATAATGTGCCACAACGATACCGTTTTCAAGTCTTAATAATTTGAACAAGCAGAATTAAAAACGTGGAATGGACCAGGAAGAATGCTTTTGAACTTGTTGAAATATTGATCATTATCGCAAGGTAACGGTTCGCTTACTTCGGTGAGTCGCGCGTCCGCTGACAAATGGAATCCCATGAAATTTAATACCGGATTGTTACATTTCATAGGTTGCAGTGTCGCAGTGGTAGCCATCTCGAAAACCAGCAGGTTTTCGTTGTCCACGCTAAGGAGAAGCCATTGCCAGGATCGTGCGGCAGGATTACGAGGACGCGGTCGTTGCGCACGCTTCTGAAATTTATATCGATGCTTCTTGTTGGTCGGCGAGCAGACCCCGAAACACGCTCGAAAACGTTAGTTATTTCAATCTACAAAAACCTGCTCGACGATAAAATACTAACTGTGGTCTTCGGCTCGAACAATTCGAGGATCACGGTCGTTTGATTAATTTTGTATCGCTGTATTTTACGCGAGCACGTTATAACCAGCGTGAAGATCGCGCAGATACGCGTGCTATATTTCCCGCGGCAGACAATTTAAGCTTGTTTTGCCGCGATTCGTAGCTTAATCAGTATTAACGCGATGCCCGTCGGTGCTCTGCAAATAAAGCGGTGCATGCTTGTTCCGTTCCGAAGGCAATCTGGGTTAAAATTCATTCCCTGCGAACATTATTGATATCTGTTTCATCGATTAATTCGATGGAATTTCAAACCAGCTGTTGCAATTTTATACCCCGTCGATCATCGATATTCCGTCATAAAAGAATCTTTTCCGAAAATAATGTTGGTTGTGAATTCAAAGCTGAAAATGTGAAATTTTACGCCACCGCCAAAGGTACGCTATGATTAACTTCAGCTTTAATAAAAATTCGACAGATAAAGAATTTCGTACAGAAAAATATTCCCCCAAAATCAAAACCTTTAGAAAGATAAAAAAATAAAAGACAATATTGAAAGGATGTTCTCCAAAGAAGAAACTAAATGTTTTAAATTCGCGAATGTAAAGAAAATGTAAAAAGATTATTTTTATTCGAAAAAATGAAACAGCGCACAGACCAACAAAAAATCTGCTTTTCGTGAACAATTTTCTCTCGACGAATGCTAACTATCATAGATGTTTAGGAGAATAGTGAATAATCTGCAGGGAAAAAATGTGTAATGGGAAAGATTCACGTAACTTCGAAGTTTGCGAGAAATGTTCGCAACGACGCGCGACGCGACGCAAACAAATTGTCGCTTAACGCGGACGCGAAGCGGGCCAACTTGTTCCGCCAGAACTCAATATAAAGTGCGGGTGATTTATGCAAATCGCTGTTACTCCCCTATGAAAGTGGCGATTTACCAACAAAGGCCGCAGGGGAATATAGGTTAACGATAGTAGTATTAGACCGCGCGAGTCAGACGTAATATCCAGTTAATCTCGAGTCGTTGGCCCCGTTATACGCCTCATATTTACATACGTCCGTGTGTTATTAAATAACCTATGTAAATCTCCGACGTAAACAACTTTGTAGTTTATTCATTACTCTGAGACTTCTGTCCTCGACAAATCCTTCAGTTTCTTAGCTCGCCGTCACGCATTAACTCATTTACGCGCGTTCAGGATCTCCACACTCTATAAAATCAAGTTGATGTTCTTGGCTCACTGGTTTCGGTCTTGGTTTAGACACTTTTCAAGAAAATAGTGACTGCGTCTGTGAATTATTAAAAAAAAACAAATGGTGATATTCTGTCAACACATTTAAAACAATTTTTGAAATATGTCAAATTAATTGCTTAATTAAATAACTTCAAAAATTATAGACAAACAATACCACGTACTGTGCTCATGTCTTACTCGTGAGCAACTGAGACAAACTGTGAAACTCTCCGAAGTCACGAATCAGATAATCGATCGATGCGAAGGCCAATCGATCGACAGAATATTACCTTTTGTTTTTTAATAATTCACAGACGCAATCACTATTTTCTTGAAAAGGATCTAAACCAAGACCGAAACGTCGAAATTAATACATCAACTTTGTTTAAATATACGATCGACAAAAACAAAAGTTGTTACTCTATAAAACTTCTTCAAATTTCGTTGCAACTGTATGCTACAAATCTTAAAATTTTTATATGTTTTAGCAACTATAAATTTCTTTTTAATATTCGATGAAATCAAAAATTGTAACCAGTCTATTGTATCGAAGGTTTTTCAGCATTCAAATTAAAATATTTTTAGAATTTACGAAATACATATAGGGTTGAATGTGTGTATGTATGCGTATTAGTAGACAACCCTATATATAGTTAAATTTATAAAAGTAGAAAATCGAAAATAACAACAGAATTTGTAAAAAGTGATAAACATTCTATTCCTTACATGCAGATGGTCTTCTACACTTTTCAATCAAATCGATAATGAAATCGCGCGCACCCGGCAGCGTTTGTTTTTGCTGCTGCGAGTTTCCGCGTGTATCATTACATGGATTCTTACAAAAAGCACCGATGTTTGATGTTGATAATGGAAACACGGTGTAACTTAATGAAACAAGCGGCCGTGTTTTCTAAGAACACAGAGTACCAACAAAAAGTTGATGGATGGAACGCGTGATATTGTTACTCAACTGCGGTGTAATTACAGATTTCTTTCGATTGCATATTGAACCCAGGAATTGAAAGCGATCTAGATTTTATAAAATTCGAGTACCATGATGCTGGTACTAATTCACCAATCTACGAAGCATGTTTGGGAGACTGAGAAAGAGCCTCGCAGCGAACAACATTCTCAAGATCCAAACATTCCTTAAACAGTTCCACGATCAATAACGAATGGAGGTAGTAGACGCGACAACGAACCCCTACCGAAAAGAAATCAAATTCTCTCCGTGCTCCGAGAGAATGAACTGGGGGACACTCTGTGTGTTATTAACGAAGTGTTCGTCATATAGTTCGCGTTTTAGCTGGTGTACGTCGACGTATTCGAACCACTACAGTCTCGTCATAACGGTGCACGCGTCTTAGCAAACCCGAGCGAGTTGGTAACAGCGTCAAGGAACGCGAGAAAACGGGAGAGAAAGGAGGGAAAACTTTGCGCCGGCGATGTTAAAGCATTTCAGTCTCCGTGCCGTCGCGTAATATGAGAAGATCACGCGATAAAGTTACAGTCCTTTCTCTACTATCGTCGTCGTCGTTGTCGACGTCGACGCCGGGCGTCGTCGAGGTGGTTGTTGTCAAAAGCCCTTTACCTCCTCCAAGTGGCTAGAAAAACCGAGGAAGATAGGGCTGCGGTGTGTTACACCGATCGCGCGTAGTTTCCATGGCGACCTAATAAAACTGCTGTCGCCTCGACGCCATAATGAAATTCAGAAAATCACCGCGAGGACCAACCTATCTACCAACGTCTGATTAAATAATCGTTTCCAACTTCGACGCCGAGCTGAAGATCGGTTCGTATCCAGCGATTCACGAGGGTGTGGAAAATAATTTCAGCATGATTTCGATTGAACTGTTAACTTGCGAAACAATTAATCTTCTCTCAAAAATTTTCTAGGAATGTCATCTGAGATGTTCCAAACTTTTTAAGTGTTGTATGCTTACCTTTTTTTCTGTATATAGCAAACACAAATGCAAGAATAATTTTAACATGTC
>CM052339.1:8688174-8713712 GCA_028455595.1 Lasioglossum vierecki | reverse complement strand
GTTTTAGGGTGGTGCGTGGTAGGTTGTCTAACCAGTTAATCAATTTCACGTCCTGTACTCCTATTTTAGGGTACGTACATCAGCCCATTTGAATTGCGAGGACAATTAGAGGACTGCCGTGTAATGGGATCCCGGATCTGTCCACTGGCTTGTAGATCACGGGCTTGTACTGCTTGACGGTGGTATCGAGTGAGAAATAATTACCCCTTATTTAAGGCAGTGGCCTGTTTCGTGCCTTACCCACCTCTAAAATTCATTTCGAGCACGTCACTAGTCGAGCAGATTTACCGTCATTTCATAATTATTATTTGACGAAGCTCAACGTGTCTTCAACTATTCCAATGTCGAGGATAATTCCTCATCTATGAAATGAAATTTTAATGCTTTCTTTCAGTTTAATTAGTCCCTACGTCACACCAACGCAGAAAAAAGCGGAATTAAAGAATCAAATTTCTTTGCGTTCGTGAAATCGCTTTATCGTGAATATAATTTCTACATTTGCCGGAGCGTGCGCGTGTGGCAAGTTAAATTTTTTAAGTTGATGGAAAGGGACTTCTGTTCAGAATACACATAGCACTTAAGAATTGAATTTTCAATCGAACCAAACCCACAATATTCTACAATAAAAACACATGCCAGAAAGTTGGCCTTTGTGTACAATTATTTTTTAAGGAAATTTTTGCACTCGACAACAATGTGAAGAACGTCGATGGAGACGGTGATTTTCTACTAGCGCAGCACGAGCGCTGGTTGAACAACTAAAAATTCCGTTGGTGGCTCGACAGTGGTTTTCCGCTCCGTGGAAAGCGTTTACGCGACGCGATGCATATCACGGCGTCGCGTCTCGTCGGGACGCTCGTCTGTGCGCGCAGACAAACGCGCGGAAGATACACAGCCGTGAAGCTGATACACGCTTGCGAGATTAATTTTCGCCCATGGTGCTAAGCCGGACTGATAGCGCAACCACTCCAGCCACTTGAGACATACTTATTCACACCCTCATCAAGGGCATCGTGCAGCTTCTCTTTCGACCGCCGACAACTCTTTTTCACTCCCCCGGTTCCTGCCCCCGCGCAACCCTCTGTTTCCCACCCAGAAATTTCCTCTAAGCCTCGTCTGAGGTGGCTCGCCATCTTTGAATTCGGCCCTGTCCCTGTCGTCGAACACATCAACCCTGGCTCTTCACCGAACCAGCTTAGGAAAACGAGCGACGTTATAGTACACAGAGTGCTTCACAACCTCACGATACCGTCAGCATTATTAGCCGAGCAGTACGTGCTCGGTAGAGTGTGCGAGAACTCGAAAATTTCGGTTACCCGACACTAGGATCGGACCGGGACGGGTTTGGTTCCTCATGAATGTACAGGAACCAGTCAAAACGAACAGGAAAAAGTTTGTTTCTTTTATCTTAACAAGATAATTTACCTTTAGTAAGCGGTGTCTCTGAGGTATCATCGAAAGTGACTGGACCATTCTGAAACAAAACATTTTGTACGTTATTATTAAATATGTTTATATGCAAACAATTACTAAATATTCAAGTATTATATTGTATAGTATGTTCTAGAAAATGAAGTGGAATTGTTCTAGATCGAAAGAAATGTTTAATTTTCAAGTTCAAATAGCTCCGAGTGCAAACGGTTAATGTGCACAAAAAACACCATTTTTATTTAACTCCTGCCACTCATAATCGATGCTGAATATTTTTATTTTGCGCAAAGATCTGCAGTCTAATTTAATCAAGCGAATTTTTGGTGACACGACAGTGTACGCGTTAAACGTCAAGATCAAGGACAATTTGTTTCCATCGATCTCTTCGGAATATTCTAGAGTATTGTTCGAACAAAAAAATATCGGTTTTCTCGACGGTTGTTCGAGTCTCGGGGATGGGTCTATTGTTATATAATTAATAAAAGTTGAGAGAACGGAACTCCGAAGCAGTCGTAAAGGGTGATCATAAAGGAGGAGTGGATCCAACGGAAATGAGCGTTAGTATGGTCTGTGGAGCCCGTGGGTGAAAGAGATTGAATCCTTCGAGAAAGCAGAATCACCTGTTAGGGCAACCGTTAAAGGACTTCGTCCGGTATGCTTCTTCAAAGGAAGCAGGAGAGAAACGAATCCCGCCGCTCTCATCACGTCAAATTGCCAATCCTCTTCCTTTTCCTCTATTAGTGGTGCAAGAAGAACCACCTCGGGCTATGTAATTAATTTCGAATAACTTGTCTCGCCGCGACGCGTATACGGTGTTGTCTTTAAATCAATAACAGGCTATTCGTTTAGGCTGTTAGCGGGGTTCTCTCTGCAACCTTTATCGAGACCGCTTGGATTTCTGTTGTTATAATTTTCCTTCAAACAATTCATCTTTTTTCTAGCCTCAGCAATTCGCTCACAATTCTGAAAATAATATCTGAAATGTATCTTCTTTTTATCTTAATATCTTAATTAACAACCGAGAATAAAAATGATGGAATTAAAATTCTTATTCAATCATTAAAAATGCATTATATGACGTAGAAAGCTTTTCGCACTGTTTTCGCTCAGTCTTCGTTTTAATGAAACGATGTTTTTCTATTTCCTACAAACATATCCTCTTTTAATGGATGATTCTGTTTTCATTTTGGTGCATGAAACTGATTTTAATCGTATGAATCGGTCCGTAAACATTTCTCTAGAAGAAAATGTAATGTCAACAGCTTGCGTAATATTATCGTAAGACGAGAAGCAGTCCAAAGCTCTAATAATGTTATTTATGAGTCACAGATCGCAAGATCTAGCCGCCGTGAATTTCTCGGCGTTTGTGTACTCTTCGTATTTCGCGGTAATTATTTACCTACGGATGCTCTGAATGTTTTCAATGTTTATTTCGTGTTTCTAGTTCGTCGAGTGTAATCTGCCTTTTCGCTCCGTGGAAACATTTTCCTCTTACAAAGTTGTACTACATACAATTTCATTGTGTAAATCGTCATTTGTCTGTTCTACTTACTAAAAACATTTACAACTGTACACTGGAAGAAACAGTATAGTAAATTTTATTAAAAATATCTTCGCATATTCCAATTACAATAGTATTCGTATTATAATGAAAACGAACTCACAAGTTAAAACTGTGAGACTTACTCGACTCCCCATTGTTGTCCTAACAAGAAATGTTAAATTACTCAGAAATTACTTCCACCATTTTTTAAATATTTCGTGACAAAGAAAATGAAAAATTTCTGTTAAAACGGAATTCCAGAAAACATTATTGTAGTTGCTGATTGAGTAATCTCCCGTATCAATCACGATTCTAAATGTGTAAAATTATTTGTTCCAAACTGGTTTCTACATTGTAAATGATGTATGGGTTAATGGACATCTTGTTGCATAGGAGAACCATAATCAAACAGGCATGGCGAGGCGCCGCATGTTAACAACCCTTATGGCAAACGACGTTCGTCCGAACTATCGAATAACGGTACTTAGGGTCTCATTACTCGAAGCGTCCTATTACGACGTACTGGGTTAACGAAGGGCGCCACAGATTATCTGTCTTCCGTTACGATCTTCGCGTCATGATCTTCTATCCACTTAGGCGAACAATGACATTACGCACCTACCCTCTACATAAGGACACTGACGATGTAGTATGTCTATAGTTACATTAAACAGGCTCATCTCCTAGCAATTCTTATGCAAATGATGATTCCTCAAGTTCATAGCAACTGCTAGTAGCATTTTCTATTTTCAATTACTTCTACAAAATTATTTTTAATCTAACAATAGGTTTGTCATGTCTTACATTTAATTTTCATTTCTTAGTATCTTCATGCAAAATGAAAATTCTTTACCGCAAGAAATCCGAGTGAAATGGAATTTTCAATTTTCTTCTAATGTTTCTACTGTTTTATATTACTATAAAACTATTACTAGTCATCAATAAGATGTTGCATATTTGAACGCAACAAGTGCAAATCTAAACGAAGGACACGCAGTTGAATTCGCCAACGATTCGGACAAGTGGTACAAACCCGAAAACATTATTTTTTTAAACTGAAAACATTCAACGATCACCGGAAAATAAATCTGAAAATAGCAACGGACACGGAAGGGTGAGAAATTACTCTGATATAAAGAAGATTAGTGCCGCTATTCATACGTGTGAACATCACAGGACCTTTTATGTGTTGCGATCCAATAAATCCGGCGATGTGTGTGCAGTAGTGTGCACGGTTACCAGCGCGGATACGTTCCATGTCCCCGTTCGCTAGTGGTTTAGTATTTCGATGTATTCCCCGAAATCAAGACTATATCTCTGGAAATTTTTTAACGGCCGATCCGACAATTCGCCACTGTCAAAGCTGAAACAATTTTTTTATTGCGTTTATCCGACGCGACAAAGGTGGTGGGTGTCGTTCACATTCCGCGTGATAAAATTTCCAATTATAGTCTTCTATCTTGAACCAGCTAAGTTCAATTGAAACGCATTCTAATCCCATTGGACTAGAGTCTGATCGAGAAAATTAATCTTCATCCGTATCTCGTGTCAATTTCACACAGTTTTCCTGAAATAAGTTATACCGTTTTGTTATTTGTAAGTAGTCCGACACTTGGTGACTTTTATTTTTTAATGCGAAACATATAACCGTAATCACCTAAGATATAAATGTTAGCTCATCAATTTCAATGAAAAAAACATTGGGAAGTAATTATTTCACTTGTTATTTTATCGATTTTTTGATCACTGTGTCAATTTGGAACCTAGGGACCAATTCAGTTCGTGAAAATTAAGAGATAAATAGTGGAGAAAATACTACAGTCAGAACCTGAGTGATGACCTGGGAACTTTATTGGGAAAATTTAAGCATTAAAATAAATGCACCCATACAAAAGATATGCATTTTCTTTTTTCTTCTCCGACATTTTTGAGGATAAAGACGTTTTAATCACAATAACTGTAAAGTAACGTTGATATTACACATTTCGCAAGTGTCCGGATACTTTTGACCGGTAATTTAGATAGTTCTTTAGTTACGTCACTAGTTACCCCCGCTATTGATACGTTGGTGGGACAATTCTGCTTGCACCCGGATATTTCGAGTTATGGACTTCTGTCTGATCCGCCTTAGATCCGACATTTTTTTAATTCCCATCCCCTGGGCGCAGATATCCCTTCTCGCCGTCACGAGGCAGCCGACACTTTTAATACGGGGCC
The DNA here is from genome assembly GCA_028455595.1 of Lasioglossum vierecki. Lineage (NCBI taxonomy): Eukaryota > Metazoa > Arthropoda > Insecta > Hymenoptera > Halictidae > Lasioglossum > Lasioglossum vierecki. Next base: position 8,708,521 of record CM052339.1, on the reverse strand, counting down.
ACATATAACCGTAACACCGTGCATGCTCGTTTCCATCGCGCATCCATCTCGGAAAAATTGTCTGTGTTCGTTTCAACCGTGCAATTTATTTCTCGCCGCACACGGATAAATTTTCCCGGCGATCGTGCGCGCGAAATTAGATCGCGTCTGCTCGTCGGACGTGCAAAGATCGCCTGCGGAAATTAATACGACCGGCGAGACTGCGCTGTTCACGTTTAAAATGATGGTATTAATTATAATTTGTTGTTATGAACTGTGTTAGATCTCGAGCTTCACTCTTATCATTTTGACACACTTTTCATTGATATAGATAAAGTTGTACACACGTATCTCGTATTGTATTAATTTGTTATTATCGAAGAAAGCATTTACTTTAGCTTTCCAACATATTGATTTTCTAGCATTGCACGAATTCGTGCGAAGTATTGCGAAATACATTTATAATTTCATATTATAAATGAATTCGTTTAGTTGGAAAACGTATAATTCACGTGGTTCATGCGTTTATCTGTTTGATAGCAAAATTATGTTAACGATAAGTGTACAAGTAATATCATTTATTTGCTGCGAGAGACTGAATTAATTATGATCCCATTAGCTATAGACGATCACTCAACGCGTTGACAAAGTGCACGATCAATATACATAGAGAATCAAGATGGAATATTCTATTACCCGAACAATCGTGTTTCTCAATTAGTTTTGACAATCTACGGAGATTATTGTTTGCTTTGTCATTCGACGACGCGTGTACACGACTGTCGACAAATATTCCAACGTTTACAATGGATTAAATTAACTTGAACAATTTCACAACTTCAATTACTTTCATCATTATTCCATCGATCAAAAGGTCTTTTTATGATTTTTTTCTAATCGAAAATACGAAGTATTACACACAAAAAAAAATGGAAAAGACTGTAATATTTAAAAAAAAGCCACGTAACAAATGATCGTCGAAACACCACCATTTTTTTCGGAAACCATTGCGTGCGAACGGGGTTGTGTATACAGCCTAAGCATCGATACTTCATGGCGGTCGCGCGGAATTTCGATTCCATATCGCAAGCTCCAACGAACCGGATTAAACCTCGACGGCTAGTTTGCAATTAGATGGGATCGAAGTCGACTATCTGATTTTTGGATAACGATGATCCATGGCGGTAATTTACATAGAGCCAGGCAACGAACACACGAATGACATTAATAACAATACGCTGGCCGCGTGTGGTGTTTCGCGGGGAGGGGTGAGGATTTGGGGGGGAGGTAGATGGTGGGTACGAGAGGAAGAATAACGAGCCCCGTCCCGGCCAGTCACGGTCCAAAAATTTCCTGGATCGAACAATTCACCAGCCGCTTTGTTCGAGTTTGATAGATGGTGCCAACGCAAATATACGAAATTCCGAGGGGGTGGGAGGGACCGGGGGAGGGGCAGGATACAGCCGCAAAAGTGTCACTCCGATTTCGCTGATTGCTACAAATTAACCGAGTATTTCTATTTCGCGATCCAATAATATACCGGTATATTAATTCATCGGTCTGATTGTTCGCTGTCCGCGATTACCAAGCGACGCCGTTAGCCTGGCCAGGCTCGCTCGGTTCGGTTCGTTCGTTCTTCGACGACAAACGAGATCAGCATGTACATATTTAAATATGTAATCGTGTCGCGGATATGTCGATTACAATAATACTGTTAACTTGACGCATCCCGATTTCCATGTTGTAACTGGAATTTTGAGTCGTTGATTGCCGTCGGTTATTGCTGCGGTCGTATTTTACAATGTTTGATTTCTGGATCGCTGATGCTGATATCCGTCAGTAATTCATTTCCTCATGATCGAAATTGCTGTCTGCGGTGCCATTTACGTAAACGTGGGAAATATTTGTCGATCTGGTGTGGTAAAGAATATTGCACTAGACGGAAGTCGCTTGTCGATCGAGTACTGCGATAATCAACAATGGTTTCATTAGAAAGACAATTTTCGAAACGGCTGTTAGTTTATTACTGTATTAACGTGGTCAGGTCGTTCAGGTTGTCCAAGAGAATAAGCTTGTAAAAATTATGCAGAAACATCGTTTCGCGCTCCCTAGGGTAAGGGCAACATTATCGTTACTCGTGATCAAGATTTAACCCCTTTTACGATTACCTCCCATATTAGAGGATTGGTCGAAAGCTTGGAAAAGATGTTATGGCCACGCGCGGCTATCCCGGTTTCATTTAAAGGCAGTTATACGAAGAGGGACCCTGTTCAAACATTATGATACGGATCCTGCGTATTTATACGATTCCTCCGAATCTTTTCAATACTAGGAGATTTCTACCTTACTTGTATCCTACGGACTCGTTAAAACCCTGTGTCAATACTCAACCACACGAGCACCTACTGTGTTGACACAAAAATTCCCTCTGAGGAAGTACAGGACGTCACGTCCTGATAACTGTCCCACCAATGTAGTGGGGTAAACAGTGACGTCACGATTCGTACTGTAGGATCGTGACAGGATTTCTACTATAGCTTCGCGACATCACTCGGGTTCTGATTATAACACTTTCCCCACTATTTCTTCTTCAATTTCCTCAATTCTCTGGAACTTTCATGGTGATTTGCTGTCCAACAGTTATAGGATTCCCACTATAGCTTTGTAACGTCATTCAGGTTCTGACTATAGCATTTCCTCCACTATTCTTCAATTACCTCAATTCCCTGGAACTTTCACGGTGATTTGCAGTCCAACAGTTATAGGATTCCCACTATAGCTTTGTAACGTCATTCAGGTCCTGACTATAGCATTTCTCCCACTAATCTTCAATTCCCTGGAACTTTCATGGTGATTTACAATCCAGTGATCATGGGGGGGCGCATAAAGTGGCGGGTATCGTGTACAAACTCTTTTTTATGTTCCTTTCGGTTTGTGAAATACAGGAGGAACATGGTTGTCGGTGTCAATTAGTAATTTTTTGGGGGAAACGTTCCGCTATCGTATGCGTACCTACGGCCGACTCGTAAATCAACGAACGAATGAATATTTATGGCGATTATTAATGGGGTTATGTTGTCGAGGATTATTCGTAGAGCACGGCCGAGGGGTGGAACGACACAATGAGAGAACATAATGCAGCATGCGGTCTTTCGATACTACAGATCGCCCGTATGCAGAAAGCATCATGCATAAATTGCGATACGGTTCGATGATCTCATCTTTCGGACCAAGCCGTTTTTCACGGTTACTTTTATCAATTGTTTATCATAATAAACTTCGTGAAAAACCATGTATCCGAATCGCAAAAAATCAGTTCAATAGTGTTTTTAAACAGATATACGTTCGCAAATTAATTTTACTTTTCTATGAAGACATTCATTTAACTGTGAATACATTAGAAACTTTATTACCAGTTTAATAAATTTTCAATTTTTTGAATGAACATATTAAACTTTAATAAATATACTGTAACGAGCCCAGCTTGAGACAATGTTTTATTCACGATAATTTCCGACAAACATTTCGAAACGTGCGGTTTATTCTCGTCGTTTCCGATGAGGAGCATTTATGTTCGAGTTCAAGTTCCAGGTTTTTCTCGTTATAAAACGCCATTAGATCATGATCGTTTACAATTAATGATCATTGGCTGTCCACTAAATCATCTGCGTTTTTACTGTGACCAGCGCAGCGCGAACGGTCATATAATCGGCTGATCAGTTCGACGAGCAGCAATCCCATCACTATGAAATTGAAATAGCACTTTCAAGTGCACTGTGGTGCATAGCGACAACATTACCATCGACCCTATTTGCATTGCCTTCATCTATCAATCAGGGACAAAGGGATTCGCGGGTCGTTGGATCGACGAGGCGTGTGAATTGTTGAGCACTCGTGTGCAGTCCATTCACTGGCTGTTTCGAAATGATACTGTCGATGTTTTATGTCAGTAACATTCCTATAAACGTAAACGAGCGTCGCGGATTGTCCGGCCAGTTGAGGCTTGGGGTCGATACCAATTCGATTTGGATCGCAGCCTGTTCGCTACTAATTCGATGGCTCCACGTACGTATGAAGTGCGCATACGATTTCCGCTTTCGCCCCAAATAATATAATCTACATATTCCAAACACATTCATTCCAAATAAAACCCTTCGTCATTTTCCCACTTGTCCAATCGAAACTTTCAATTCTGTAATTCAACGTTCAATTGCACGAGATTAAACCTTATAGCAAAATCCTACATTTTGTATGGCAAATTATAATTATCCAAGAAAATAGAGATCTATAACAATTCTTCTGTTGCTCACAAAAATCACTTTCAACAAATTAGACTGATTGCGATACCCTAGGATATCTGGATGCAAAGATTAAATAAAAAGTAATGACATTTTTTAATGGATTATAAAAGTAATTTAAAACATATGTTACTCTTTACATAATTTCAAGTTTTTATCTCTACTGAATTTATGTAGTTTCCGATCCCGTTTGAAACTTTCTTAATCCACGGGACACGAGATAATGTAGCAATTAAATTGTGAATATATAACGTCGCGTATACATTAATGGCGCACTCTCCATTTCTCCATTTACAATCGAAAATTTCCGAATGAATTAACAAATCGATGTAATGCATTCGATGAATCAAGTGAAGAGGATAACGGTGAAATTTTAATCCAAGATAGAATTTATTAACGAGATATTTTCATGTAGATTATCGAGGCTGTAATGTAGTGTTATGATACACATAATGACCATGTTATTACGGCGCACAAAATACGTTGTTAACACCGTTGCATATCAAGTCTTTTCAATTTTCTAGGTGTTTGCCGGAGATCAACCGAATATATTACACAGTGGAATATATTACAAAGAAATACCAAATTATTGAAAACATTATAATCACGAATGTTTGAAGAACACAAATGTTGTCGATATTTCATTTGTTTCACAAGCATATTATGTAGCAACAACAACATATTGTCACACTGTGCGGATCTCTATGCAAAATTGTGTTCGTCCTGTTTCCGCGAAGAAAAGAACACCGATCAGATTTATGTTAATTTCCATGCAGTTTTTCCCTCCCTGAAAACTCTTCCAAACACAGCTCTCGATAGAAACTGAAACGAGTAAGAAAAATACCTGGACGTGCCAATTGTCTCCACTGTTTTCAATTTTATGGAAAAATTGTTTGGACAAGGTTACATTATTTCAACGAGAAATCCGACGATGGTGGAGAATTTTCTTCCATTATTATTTTCCGCGAGATTGTTAACTCTAGATAACTAAGCTTATGGTGCGTGGAAGTGTCGACGGCCATTAGAAACGCAAATATAATTATGTACATCATTTTTACCTCTAAAGAATTTACAAGTACTAAATGCATATTCTATTTCACCCTCTCACATGAAAGAATATAATTTCAATCGACTGATTTAATGCTTTCGACTTACTCGTAATTGCTCATTATACCAACTCCAGAAAAGTGTATTACATCGGTGAGTTCTGGTGAAATTGTATCGGTGAAGCTTGTGTGAGCGATTCCAGTGGGACCGGAATAAAATATCTTTTTGTTCCGAAGCAAATAGGCGTTCCGCAGCGACGGCGCGTTCTATCCATTGAGATATTACTCGAATCAAGATCCTTCCGGATGATCAAAGGGTGCTTGAGATTTCAAAGGGCGAAACCGTAAGAAATCCAAATTCAGACGTCACGTTTCTCTACATGATTTGAGGTGGAGCGGCTGGTACACGTACCGGATCCCGTGGGGTTGCTCTCTCGACGGACCAGAAGAGAGAAAGAGAGAGGGTGAAGCGTGGGTATAGCTGCACGGCTGAGTGCGTGCGAGCAATCGGTTTAGAGACAGCCGACCAACGATAACAAGGCTCTGGCCCGGCCCGGCAAAAGGAAACGAAACATCGCGTTCATATGAGTGCGGAATTTTTCATGCAATCCCATAAATGGAACCCTCTCTCTCTCCTTTACACACGCATTTCTGCTTGTGCCGCGAGCAAACGCATATACCTTCACCTCCCTGCGGTTCTCTCTCGCTTCTGGTCGAGCAGCTCGCCCAGTCTCGCTCTCTATATACGAACGTACACCGTTTCTCGTGCACTGGTTACACGTCCCATTGCGCAAATGCGCCGTTTGGATTCCACCGACGAGCACGCTCCAGAGATGTATTTTATGGCCGGCTTGTACGATATAGCCGGAGAGACCCAGCACCGAAGTCCATTCCAGAATCATGGATGAAGGTGGCTGGCTCACAATCCCGCGTTCCAAAGAATGACTTTCCCTCGATTGTTTCCCGTTTAATTGGCCACGCCTACAACCCCCTCGATCCTACGCTCTTCCAAGGTTTTCCGAATCAAGAACGCTCTCGGGCTCTGCCGCTCGCAACGTCCGTTGCATTCGCTTCATCGCCAACACGTTTTTGGAGAACGCCCCATGCATGGATCGCGTGCGTATAAGTACTACGGGAAAACCGCAGGTAAAATGGCTAAAACAGCCTCGATCATGTTACTTCAGAACTCCGGAACATAACCAGCAGGGACTATGAACGATTTTTGATCAAGAAAATACGTGATCGGACATACAGTTAATACTGGAACGTATACGTTCAGATTTTATACTGTATGTTGAGTAGTTCAGTATTATTGCTGACACACGGAGACGACAATTGTAATGGACCAAAATACTCGAACCGATAATCCAATTACTGGATTCACGCATATTTGCGGTTTATAAAGTACAAAGGACTTACGTTTACTGTGTACACACGGATTGAAGAATCGTTATTCCGCTAACAAGTTCGGTAACCGCAGCTATCTCGCGACACATAATTCGTCAACACATCCAGCTAGAATGGTGCTACCATAATTAGCTGATTTCGACGACGGTTTCGGTTTAGGGGAGGTTGGGGGTTATTGCCTTGTTCAGCCTTTAATCAATGCCAGTATCGTCTGCTATACGTTTTACGGGTATTGGAATCAGGAGATGAAGAGACACGGCGCAACCTCCGCGTGCTAGTGTTCATCAGCGATGCCGTAAACCACCTGCCGATCGATGGAAACAACGACCGTGGATATGGTTAATTGGCAAAAACGATCATCCACTCCGGGAACCTCGTATAACTCAGAAAGTCGGGTCTTCGGTTTTTGTCGGCGACATTATTCACGTCATATAAAATCAAATAACCACGCTGCTCAGATTGTGACTGGTTTTCACTGTCCAGAAGCGGTTCCGAGTTCAATGATTCTTTGCGAAAATGTTCTTTTTCGTTAATAACTTCTTAACCATTTCCTTTAACAGTTGAAACGTCTCTATTCCTAAAAATGTATAAGTATTTAGTATACATTTATTTCAATGCTGAAATATTCATTACGAATGAATTAAATTTTATTTCATCTAGATAGAAACGCGTAACATTCCAATTTTTGTTAGATTTTGTTAAAATCTTCATGAGGAGCTCGAAACGTTAAAATTACAACATAAGGTTAACAAAACTGTGGAGAACACTTTTGCAAAGATAAAAGTTACGTCATCTGACCTCAAGAATTACTCCATTCAAGGAAAAGCAATTTTTGGGACACCAAGGGAATTAATAATATATTTAGTAGTTTCTTAGTCACGGAGTAAGGTTCTCTTACCGAATATGTAATAACTCGTCAGCAATACCTCGGGCAGGATATATCTTAGCGGAAATCAACGTCGGGTTATTCGACAACGACGAAACTGTGCGCAGGATCATTTTTGCGTTGACGTGTTGACGAAAAAGAGACGAAAAGACGGAATCGCCTGGGAGAACAGTACATCCTTCCCCCAATCCCAAGAAAATCGAGGATGGTGTCGTAAAAAGGAATTTACTGGACGACTTATGTCCCCATAGAAGAAAGAGCAGCAATAACATCGGGTCGAGGAGGTTAAAGCACGCGACGAGCCTTCCGGCATGGTGTCCGAACCCTTTAATTAAGGTCACTTCACGTGGCACGTCGCGCCGCGTTGAATTTTGCAACCTTTCTAATTAGGTGCGTGTCGAGGATACTTTTCTAATTAAAAAACTTTCGGCCCGCGAAACATTGTCGCCGCTGCCCTTCCAACATTCTTCACCAATTAATATCGTTGGAAATTTTCGTACGGTGTTTCTGCATACAGGGTGGGTCAAAATTCGTGATACATTTCAAGTCAGATAGACAAACCGTTCACGATAAAACGCAAATAAAAAAATAATGATAGCTTCGTTTTGGAATAATTAAAAATATCTGGCACGAAGTCAATATATGTTGAATATTTTGTTGAATAATTTGAATTTTAAAAACAACGGAGATATGCCAGGTGGAAATGGCGCCTCACGCTGTACAGACAGTTTGCAAATACGTGGGTGGAATTTCGCCAGCCACAAAATAATAACAATTTATTATCCCAGCAGGCTTCGAAAACACAGTGTCGTTTCGCGAATGCGTCCGAACGTTCGTATCAAGTAATATCGCTTCCTACGCTTCTTTCGCAGTAATTTGGAAGTCTTAGCAACAGTTGTTTCAGGCAACAGTGCGTCTCGGCCGAATGTAAATTCGTAATTAAGCGTGAAAGTTTTGAAATGGCAGTTGCCGGTGAAGCTGCGAAAGGGACCAGACTACGGAAGAAAGCGCGAGACGATTGCTAGTCACATCTCGAAAGTTTCTCATTCTTGGGACTTAAGTTCGCTTTTCAAGGGACGGACGAAGGGGCGGAGTCTCTTCATCTGTCAAGTGCAACCAGTTATCGAGTTACTTAAAGTGTTCCTCCTTGAAAACGCACCTTGCGACACGCCAGCCACAGTTACGTCAAAGGGAAAACCAGCAACGCTGCACTGGCTCTTGTAATCCACCAGTTGCCTTTTTATTGTTACGTCTCCTTAAGCTACTCGCTCACGTCGACCGAGACAAGTGTCCTTTTAATTAATTCCTGCTAATATCCTGCAGCGAATTGTGTCACTGGGCAACGCTAGAATCCTCGCTTATTTTTTCGTTTACCGTGAGATACCCTGGTACAGATTAAACATGATTACAGCTTTACGATTTTACCTTGAATTCATGAATTTTAAGGCGGATTAAATAATCTGAAAATCATCTCGGTTACCGAGCACAGTAAGTAGACTGCGGATCTTTATGCATTCATGGTTGATAAAAATTTTATATTTATTTTGGACTTACAGATTACCAGTGAAGATAGGATTTTATGTAGTACTACATACTTAAAATTTGTGTAAAAAAATTGAGAATTGCATAAACATTCGCAGTCTAACAATACGTTTTGAAAATGTTTCAACGTCCGTCGTCAGCATCCATGGTTCGTAAATATTTCAAGGATTTTCTAAAAAATTCTACAATGCCTCCTAAAGGTACTCCGACATGGCTCGCAAATGATATAGTCATCCTACTTAGAATGCACCCTCTATATTTACATAACCATTCAAATCAGATGCTACTGCTTCATGCTCATCGGGCGGGCTATACGTAGTAAGCTATCATGACAGAGTTATCCTATCAATGGTCTCGTTTATAGGATTTTGCACTCAGGAAGCAGCTTCCAGAAGAAAAATGGAAAAAAATAGTTCTCGGTATGGGCTAATAAATTCGATCAGATCATGGGCTTCGAACGGTATCCACGTTTTTATAGGGTGTATCAACGAGACGACGAGAAGCTATCCAAACAGCGAAGAAGCTCGAGAATGGCTGGTCGAGGAATCAACGAAATGGAGTAGGGGAACACCGACTAGCAGCAGTCCGTCGGGCGAGAATAGTTTGCGAAGTTAGGAGGCAGTTAGATGGCTGTGGCGTGACGACATTAATAACACCTTATTAGCCCTAGGCGCAACTCGCATACCGTCCGAAGATGGATGAGACTGCAGTCAGCTTTCCAACGGAGACTGCTTGCGCCGCTATCGAGTCGCAAAATTCGGGAATGCATCGTTCGCAGTTACCTGATTTCGGCTGTTTTGTAGCTAATCCGAACGACAGACATTCTGCATTCCCCGAAGAGAAATTTCATTGTGTCTGTTAACGCGTTTGCGGGCTTTCGTTTAAAATTTCAGAGCAACCGGAGAGGGGGAATGAGATTTCTTCACGAGTGATTTTCTGCAGGTGCGAGGTTTAGCTAAGACGCTGTTAAATCAAACAAATAACGAAGCGAGTTAACGGCCACCGAAAACTTTCAGAAGTTTCTCGAGTATTACGTGTAAATGCAACGGCAATATGCACGGATAACATCTTAGGGGATTTACGAGGCTTATAAAAAGCGCACCGTGCAATCAATATGGAATAGGACTTTATGAAACTTTTACGAGCGTGCACAAAAAATATAAAATTTATACCGTCGACCATGAAAGGTACAATTTTGTCGCGTGCTGGTTTAATGCTTCGTTTTACGATTAGACCGTTGCAACGGTGTATCAGGTCCGACGAAATTCTTGAGCGTGCTTTCTGTTAATTTTTACGTGTATTACAGTCATAGTAAAGACGATGGCGTACAGGGTGTTCCAAAAATGATCGAGATCCTTGAAAGGGAGGGAATTGTTCAGGAAAAACACGGATCAATCAGAGAGCAGCCGTATAAGTGGACAGGCATAAACTTTAGCAGTAGTTTGCCGTCACGTGAGTGTCCCATTCGCGTTAGTAGCTACTTTCCATCGTTTTTACATCCTGGTGGAATCGCTCTTGTTCTTCGCTTATGTCTTCAAGATTATGCGAAAAGTAACCTAAATGGCTGTGTAAATAATGGACTTTAGTGGTTCGTTCACTGAATCTACATAATAATTCAACAACCTAGGAAACGAGGATACCGCAAAAACTAGAGCTGATGCGTCGCTAATATAATTAGACTGCGGATTTTATGCATTTCTGGCGAAAATGGGTGGGTAGTAATTTAAAATTCCTGTGTCTTATAATTGACAGAGAAAATCTACATACATATTACATAAAGATCCGTAGTCTACTAACGATAATATTCCTGTCTTAATCCTAATCTTAATATTGTAACACGTGTTTCTCAGCAGTAGCTGAACAAATATAATAATTAAACAGTATAATACAGTAACGCTTCCTTGTAATAATTAACTACGATCGCAGTTAATAAGCCGGCGCGAAATACATTTTCCTAACAAATAATAGAAGTAAATGCTAAAGTGTTACCTACTTTACCAGCATCGGGTATAAACTAAACAAAGCTTTAGAAGAAAAGATTTTTTTGTAGACCAATGTTATTCGTAGAGAGACTGAGCGGACATTTCGTAATGCCGCACCGCGTAATGTATTCCCGACCACCGATCAATGAAAGCAGGTGCTTAACCGATGCCCCGGGAAGCTCGATCTGCCAATAAAGTTTGTCTATGCAGTCGGGAACATTCTTCCCGGAAACCGGTCGCTATCAACGTCTCGAACAGAAGCGGTCACGGACGAACTATTGCGGGAACAGTGGTGCGAGCCGCGTCGCAGTCGAACAAGTCCGATTCGAACGGAGCGACGATAACGGACGGGTTATGAAATCTTCGGCGACACCGTCTAATATCGTGTCGGTTCGATAATCCGACGGATGTTCGCGAATCGACGCGCAATAGGCGCGGGTTCCTCGTTATTCGCGGTCGGCGCGCTCGGCTTGGAAAAGTACGCGTGAGGTCGTGAAATAGCGTCGGGTGGACGGAATCAAATAACAGAACGCGGTTTGTTTGCAAGCCACCCCCAAACGACGGACAGGAACATACAAACCATTCCCCCTCCCCTGCAAAACAGTGGGTCCATCCCCGTTCCACCCCGATGCACCCCCCGAGGTCCTCTTCATTCGCCCCTTCCCCACCTACTACTCGTTCACCACCCCCCGCGTTCGAAACGGAGCGACGCGGGCTGTAGCAGGACACAGCAATCAGCGCGAACGACAGCAGCAACGCTCACCGCATACAGATATCCACGGTTTTATTTAGGGCTTTCGGTTAGAAGGTATAGGCGCGTGCAAACATGGCCTCGCATCGCCGAGGGGAGCCTACTAGTTATACGGGGTCAGGATTCGTGCGGAGCCATCGGTAAACCTTTGCCCAACATCCACTGCTTTTATCCACTAATTAACCAACTCCTGAAAGTCATTAACATCGTTGATTGTTTTTATTGTATGGTCGATTATACATGCATGGTCAATAAGTGCTTCTATTAATACGGAAATGGAGATTGAATTCTCAAGCTAAGTGGTCGTTTTCAATTATGCTACTCTCCTTGAATATTATTGTATATTTTTCTATATTCTAGAATATTTTAGTATAATATTGTATGCACTTCTATGTTGTAGAATATTTTAGTGAAATACTGTATTTCCCCCTTCTATATTCTTGAATATACTTGTATCTTATTTATATTAGATCTAATACGAAAGTTAAGATTGGTCTCGAAGGTATAAGTTAAAAAATTATGTAGAAGATTCTATTGATTCGAACAAAACAACCATGTAACACAAACAAAGAAGAATACTTTCATTATTGTTTACAAATCTCAATTCCCCATGCAAATAGCAAAGACTACATTAAGACTGATAAAACGTTCAGCAAAATTTCCAGTGGATCGAAATATTAACATTTGAAGACTCTTCGATGCTCCGATAAAATAGTTAGAGTGGACAATTACGTCTCCGCGAACACATAGTCGCGCGTCCGTGCACGCACAGGTCGGCTAGCTGGTAAAGTCCTTAATTAAAGCTTTCCCTCGTGGGCGAAATCGCTCAAGAGTCGGATTAGTCCTGCGAAATCCCCATTAAACTTAAAATGAATTTCCACCGGCCCGTAGACGCCCGGAGAGCGTCTACATATGTATACGACGCGTACGTGTGCACATGCGTATACAGGGTGATACACCTTCACACGTTTCTCGAGCAACCGCTGCGATTAAGTCGGGACTTCATTTTCGCATAGGAACATGGCTGTGGATGCGAGAATTGCTTTATTCGATGCGACTTCATTCATTGATAAGACCTATCCATCATGTTTCTTTACTCTTATCTTATTTATGATAAAAATTATTGATCCTGCGTGTAACGAACAGCTTCTTTACGAAGTGTAAATTACTAGATTGTGGCTTTTAAAAACTATTAAGAATATCAATATAGATTTTATCTGTGTCTTGCAGTTCGTAAAAAAACATTTTCCAAGGTTTAATTATTAGATACCTGAGAAATGTTCTTCCGTCTCGATAGACGCACCCAGTACATGGAGTATCAAGTCGGTTAACTAAAAGCTGAGAAAACGGTTCGCGCTAAATACAGCGAACGACACGTTCTCGTTATTCCATCCTTTGGTAACCGACGCGTTCACAAAGCTCCGGAATCTTCAGCTGTAGTGCTTCGTTGCATAATTGACGACACGAGGACAACCGTAATTCGCCTCGTTTACCCGGCGTGCTCGAGACGAATAATAATCGTAAAACGACGATTTTAATGAATCGGCTCTCCGCTTAATTATTATATATCCAGGAGGGCAGGTAACGAGATTGCCGCGCTTGATACATCCGGAAAGTGGTAGCGACGGTCCTTAAGCAACATAAACTCCGACTGCGATGCGTGTGTCGGTGGACCTCGCCGTTTATGCGTTCCCTTTTCCAGATGCGTTTGTATCTGTGCGCTTGCCGTGAAAGCCCTTCTGAAGAGACGGAAACTCGCGACACCGTGTAATCCTGTGTTGTTTTTCGAAAATCTCTGTACACGCGTCGACCTCTTCGTCAATAGCGATCGCCATGATTGCGGTGCACCGTGCCGCGTGTTATCCGATTATATGAAATTCAATATTTCATATTATACGAAACTAAATCGATTTACGTGCTCGCCCATCAAAACGTTCGAAGCCAGTTAAAACTAGAACGCAATTAATGCTGCTACGCGACTCAAAAACCCATCGAGTACTGGAACAAACAAGAATATTTTCTTTCTAGCAAATATTTCTCAGCGAATGATAAACCATAATCCACGATTTTCATTTTTCGCCTACACGGTTTCTCGGAATATTCTCGAGGCGAAACAATCTTGAAAATTCAAGCTCCAAGCTATTTTGCAACGACAAGACAATATAACGGTTCGAATGTACCCGGAGAAAATCTTGTGCAGTGGCGTAACTTCCATTTCCCACGAGAAGCTATCAAAGTTCCGCGACGCAGTAAAAATCGTTTCTCGCTCTTGTCAAATCCGAGTCGCCGTGAAATATTGTGGGGCAGGATAAACGAAAGGGGGGACGATCACAGTCGTGTCTGTTAAGTTCCACGATGGAGTCAATTAAAAGTTTCGCAAACTTCGAATCTTTTGCGCCGTGTGCACGGACCTTTGTAAGCGTAGCGGCCCGCGCCACAAATTTTCACTATGTACCGGATATTATGTTTCACCAATACACGTGAACGGTGAATTCAGTCTAGACGCGAATCCGCCTGTGCTGTTGACATTTTCGACGAAGTCTGAAATATGCTGCTTGTAAGAGGCACTTTTCCTGCGACTGCTGGCAGCGTGTCCTTAAAGTCGTTCAGATAAATTTACGTTCAAGTGGGTAACATTTAACAGGAAACCTTCAGCTAAACATTCGGTAAGGGTACACAGGATTTTATGTTGGTCGATCATAGATGGGAAAATATAATGTGTAAACTGCGGATTTGATATCGAAGTGAAATTGAACGAGACTTTACCTAATCACTTTGTTTCCATGCATATACACTACTGTGCAAATGAAAAACACCCAATATAATTATAAGATAATGACAAACAGTATTCTTATGTAGAAATTGTATTACACAATTATTTATTGCATTTAAAGTATTAAATAATCCGCAATAACACGTGTGCTCAGAACTATTCAATTAAACAGTGGAATCCTTTTCAAAAACTTACTATGTTCTTATTTGATTTTGTGCTTCTTTCTTTTGCACAGCAGTGCATAACAGAAAAAACCTATCGGTCAGACCTTGATGACCAAGTATTTAAGGCACAAAAAGACCCGAAGGTCTGTGTACTGGAAGCTAACCTTGATCAGAGGCCATCAAGGAGGAGGAGATACTCTCACTGCTCGCATTTTGGTTGGAAACTACAGGGTCAACCACAGAGTCTGTTTCTCGGAGCATCCTTCGTCCTTTTGTAGGGGTAGAATAGCGGTTCACACGCTACCCTTGCCACTATTCTTGTATCCGGAGGGAAACGCAACCTTCGCAGTATCTCTACAACGCTACATTTTTTTCTGATACCCTTCTTGGACGAAGGCGTGATAACACTTCCACGATCCCATTTGACCCACAATTTCCCATTTTATCCTGCTCTTCTTCAAACCGAAGGGGTGGAAATGACGTTGTTGTACTTACAAGGGGTTGTGACGATCATCTCCATATTCGCATTTTAACCCCCGCACGCTTCTCAAGAAATTGGAACATTTATATTTAAAGAACTGGAATTGAACTAGTTGCTGTAATGATAGAAGAATAATGATAAAAAAGTTTTTGGAAAATGTAGACTTCTGTAGGTGATGTACAATCCGAGATATACATCTATACTGCGAAACTATTTTTTAAACCTTATGCCGATTCTCGAGCACCTACTTGTATAGGAAAATTATTGCAGATTTCTAACTTTTAAGAAAATTCTGAACTGCTTTACAATTTGCAGGATATATGCGTTGAAACTACGAAGTACAGTGTTACTGAACATTGTGGAAAATTGTTGAGACAAGTATCAATGTCTCCATATAAATTGATTAAGTTGACGTGACAATAGTGGAGCAACAACAGAGCCGTGCAAATTACACCGAGCATGATTTATAGAAGAAGTGACGACGAACAGTAACTACCCGTCGGTAACTAGATTTCTCGATCCCAAAGGGCAAAGGATTCTCCTTCGTGCTTGAAATTCAAATTTTAATAGGATTTCTCAAGAAACTAGATGCCGGCAGAAAGCATTGTCATTATTTCTTGAAAGAATTCCAGTGTCGGATAACTCGGGATCGCAATGGAAAGGAATAAATGCGATAAAATGGTTCCGATTCGAGTATCCGTGGAAATGCCTTTCCCCCATCTCGTCGCACGTTCTCCTATAAACATTTTCTTACGATCGCACCTCTGGATAGTTTAAAATCTCAGCCTAGTTGTTCTGCATGGAAGTTGCACACTTCTCGCACCCAGCACCGCGTTTGTTCGCGTTGGCCTACATTCTCTTCTGAATTTTATTGGCGGCCTTTAGACAGTTTCCGCTGCTTTCACGGAAACATGAGTGCTTTTGCACAAACAACCGTAAAAACATTTAATAAACACGATCCTTGCGAGTGAACCACAAGCACCGGAAAATGGAATCTTTTCACGTTTTCCCGAATTAACTCTCTGCGAAATACACATCTGTTAAATGTACGAATTTGTGTAATATGAAATCCTGGATTTCAAATAATTTACGACTTGATCGTTCGAATGTTACGAAGTTATATGTCTCTGGAAAATAATAATTCATTGTTTAACAAATCAACGTGGTTCATGTCAATATATACTTGTAAGTGAAAGAATTTAAACATGGTTAATTCGTTTGTCGAATAAGCGGTCCGAATTGCTATAATACATGGCTGTCTATCAAGATATTTAAGGGTTCGTGATGAAATCGCAAGAAATATTAGAAATTTTACCGTGACCCTCTCATGAATAGATATACCTCTCGAAGAATACGAGACAAAATGCTGATGCAACGAGTGCGCACTAACCTTCGCGTGTAATTTCGTTCTGTATTATTTTAGAATGCATAAAAATTCAAACGGTCTGTAAATTCTTATCATGCGCACGGGATAGCTTCTTATCAGAGATACCATTTATTCACGCTGGCCCACTTCCTACCGCTCGCCTTTCCTACCATTGCTTGATGTACCACTACATAGTCTGTGTACGTGCATCCACAATGCAACTTATCACAGGAAAGATGTTATAAAGCATTTTCACGATACGCTTGAAGTAGGACAGTGGTCGTGCCCGCCATTCAAACGAGCAACATTAGCAAAAATAAAATAGTCACAGAAGAATGATGAAGAACAGGATAATGAGTTTGTCATGCTTTTGATATAAACTCAGTGTATACGCGAATGAATTTTCTTTTAGACCCAGGAAGAAAATTGTTCATTGTTTAACTTGATGATGTCACTTAATAGCAACGACCTCATTATAACCAGAAAGTAACTATGGGGGCTAAGTAAGAGACGGACAAGCGCATAATGAGAAATATATGCGCGATGCGTCTACATTTATACTTCCGTTCTCGAACAGAAACCGCGTAATTCGAGATCTTATTATAGAATTGTAAAAGTGAATGTCGGAATAAAGTGATTATGAAAAGTCGGCAGACAAGCGAATTATACTCGATTTCGTCGCTGTTTATTTATATGATTATCTTCATTCGTTTCCTTCCACTCCGGTTCGTTCCTTCGTCTGTAATTTCAACCCCGCACGGTTCCCTGTACTCCTTTTGCATTGCACATAACACCAAATCGGATTTAACGAAGCAATGCGTACCGCACGAAATGTAATTTCCAGGTAAACTACCGGCAAAGGTCCACTCCAGGCGCGGGCATGATTTTAATACGGGACGTATAATGTTCCCCTCGAAAGCTCCGCAGAAAACGAAGCAGATTAATTTGAAACTACATTTCTAGTGCGCTCATTGCGAAACCGGCGAGACCGTTTCCAGTATCGTTGCTAATACTGCTTAATGCCAATTCCCATTGTCGCCGTAAAAAATTAAGTAATTGAAGCATGTCTTTAAAAAAAAAGAAGGAACGTTGTCGCCCACGACCGCGAGACTGGAAAAATCCAACCGGACAATTCAATCGTACGAAAAGTCAAATTCTAAATGTTTTATCTTTTTGTGTACCGCAGAATTTCAATTTTCCAATGTTTCACGCGTTTGTTTCAAACATGGAATTAAGAACCCACCCGCTGTTTGCAAAGGAAAAAGTTACTGCGAATCAACTCGGTAAGACTCACCCCTTTCGGGGAAGTTTTGGATCACCTTGTAGAGATTCACATCTGGAGAAGCGCTAAGTTGGCAATGCAGAGTCGAAGATTCGAACAACGTGCCTCTGCGGGCGGGTCGTCATTAAAAGAATTCAGCTCCATGGATCCGGTTTCGCGTGGAGCTGATTCTAGAATGGCAGCGTACGCTGGCAATTTGAAGCAGCAGCTTCGAGACGATAACGCGAAGAGAAAGAAAGAGAAGAGTCTGGTCGTCGTCTTTCTCCGGGTGGCCGTAAAATAAAGAACAATAGGAAACTGGGGTGAAATAACAGTGAAAAGTGAAAAGGCTCGGAAGCAAAGCCGGGAAGAGAGATAAAGGCGAGGCGAAGGGAGCCGGGAGGTAGATAGGGAAAGGGCGTGCAAGAAAGTGGGCCAGCCAGCGCGAATAGATTGCTGCTCGGATAAGAAGAGCAGCTCGTGTGCATTCCGTCCGGTCAGAGACAGGCAAGGAGCTATTTTCTCTGGAACCGCCAGCTATCCAGCTTCGCAACCACCGCCTGGGCACGAATGGGGTAACGTAACGGCACGAAACCTGGCGTTAGCAAAATATATGGCCGACTCGTGGCGATGCTTGCAGCGCTCGCATGCTAAGGGCTGTATGCTCGTGCCACGAGGAACCCTCTGCACCCCCAATTGTCAGCCGGCAACGTCCGCGAGCTCTAACCCGTTTACCGTTAGGTACCACGCTCCTAAGCCGCTTACGCCGTTCCGTTGCACCTTTCAGAAAAAAAAACCGACGACGCTAACACCCACCACCGACGACGACGACGAAACGTAGATAGTGTTTTGCTTGACGTCTCGAACCGCGGATTCTGCAAAGACGCTTGCACAACGTCGCGTACGCTTTTTAGTAACCCGATTGGAAACCATCGCCGCGAACTTCTTGCTCGAATATTTGCCCACCCGGATTGCCATGCGTCTCCAGACGGATTTCTTCACTTGTGCTAGCAACCTGCTCCCCGCGGCTCAGACACAGTCTAGTCGAGACCGATGTTTGAATCTCGTATTTTAATTATTCGAGTCTTCGGTATACGCACCGCATGTCGAATTAATTACCGGAGAATGGATATTAATGTATACAATTTTAGTTACGGGAAGTGTATGGATTTACACAATGCGCGTACTCTCCCGTGTTTCTTTTCACGATACGCGCTCTCCCTTGTTTATTTTAACCTTTATTACCTCGGTTCGCATTCACGGTTTTCTACGGCGGGTTTGCGCAATGAAAGCGATACACAACAGATTCGGTCTGGACATCGGATTTATCTTGTAATCGCGGAAATGTTGCTGTTTCGATACGAACGCCAGATCACAAAAAGATCTCGAAAAATGCTTTCGTCGTTCCCGTGATTTCTAGAATATTTTAAAAATACAGTACGAGCCAATTAACTCTGGATCTCACACACGAACTCCTGGCGGAACCTTTATTATCGTAACTCGTCGGTTATCCTAACTCTATGCTGATGTCGCAAACCCGCTGCTGCGGGTTATCGCTGTGAAAAGTCGCGCGCTAAAAGATTCATTGTGGACGTCTGCTAAATTACACCGGCGAACCGTAGGAGCCAAGAGAACTACTTCGAGAAGGAACCTATTTCTTCGAACTTCTCGTCCCGGTAGGATCAAGCCATGCAGCAGCATCGATCGCTCGGCAAAGTTCCGATCGCATACACATTCGACCGTTTTGGCGAGCTAGGCAAGCTGAATTTCCATCACGCGATACCGCAACGAGAACGTCGAAGATCCATGGTCGCGATACGTGCTCGTGAGCGTGTGAAGATCGCAGCCACGTTAAGCTGCCGGGGAAAGAAAAAATTGCGACATGCTAGCGCCGTCATGGAAGCGATAATACCTGCTTAGGAAACGATTATTCTGACGGGGCTGCCACGGGGAACATGCATACGGCTAGTTGAACGCGTGTAAGATACCGGAGTTACCTCGCGGCTGATATCAATTTTCATGCGGCTACACGCGGCCACGTCAAGGGAATGGTACCACTTGAACTTCTGCTTACGAATGCTAATGTTATGATCTGACTTACCGCCTATAAAGTCCCACTGATCGCCGACTTCAGTAACGTATTCTGTTTTATTGGGTACTCTCGCACTGCATCCTCGTAAAGCACAATGGAACGTTGTATCGAGCTTTGTCGTCTCACTATTGTACACATCGAACGGCACCTGTTCGTTATGTTACACAACTGGTAATTCTAACAAGAATCTCTGCTGATCCGGCACCAGTTTGTACCTAAAAGAAAGGTTATAATGAATACGTTTTCACAGTGACATTTCATACAGATTATAATTTTATTATATGGGGAATCATCCCCTGCTGGATTGTACTACAATTTC